>JASDQU010881966.1:0-10270 GCA_032191745.1 Picea mariana
AAAGGTGGGTGGCCACCAATATCCACCTGGATCAATACTCCATCCTTAGGAAGCAATAATCTCCATTGCATTGAGTTCCCAGGGGAGAGGCAAAAGCGTTTGTTGCATCTGCATCTGGGTGAGCTTCTTGTATTGTTGGAGACGTCGCGCTACTTAGTTTGTGGAAGTCTGTCATGAACCTGTTGAAGTTGAGGTTGTTCAAAAAGTTGAGCTACATGAGGGGAAGGTGTGCAGAAGGAATCTTTGTGCTTTGTTGCAACCTTGTCGACCTGCTTCTGTTGGATAGAAGGTGCACGGGGTGAGACTGTAGTGGTTGCAATGCCCTTTTGTTCCCCTTTTGAATAGATTGTGAAGAAGCTGGATTTTATAGTATGAGATACTACCTTGCGACACTTTTTAGGTGAAGAAATAGTTGGAACTACCTATGGTATTCTGTAGAGATGGACCCCCAAAGTAACAATGACACTACGGAGTCGAGACTCATAAATATCATGGCGCTTCCACATATATGGTTGGCCCAAGGGAACATAACAGACATCCAGTGGGGAAACATCACATAATACCTCATCCTTGAAGGGCTGGATGTCGTATGAGAATCAACATTGCTGGCTGACACGAAGATATCGTCCTTGGCGAAGCCACCCAATGTTGTATGGCTGCGGGTGTGGTGTTGTCGGCAATCCCAACTGTTTGACGACCTCTGCTAAGATGAGGTTCTTCTAGCCTCCGCTATCAACAATAAAATGCAGCAGGGTCCCCTTCACCCACATCTGTGAATGAAAAAGGTTGAATTGTTGTGGTCGCGACAATAGTAGTGGGGTCTACGTCAATGATCTGTCCTTTACCTGTATTTTCAGAATTAGATTCGAAATCAGGGTTCGGCTCCTTGTCTCTTATCTCAGCCACCAATGACTGTTCTGAGTGACATTCATCGATGTTGTGCCAGGGGATTTTGTGGAAATCACACCATTTTTCGGTGTCCTTCTTTGTCTTCCCATGACCCTTCTTTTCCTGTGTCTTGGACTGGTTTTCGGGAGACTGTTTGTTAGGGCTATCTTTGTCATACTTTGGTTGTTGTGGATTTGCAGACCTAAACTCCCGTTTGTTCTGGTGCTTAAATTTCTACTTGATTTTAGTAGCATATCGATAGGCAACACCGAGTGATGAGATGTCCAGGAAATCCATTTCAATTTGGATGTATCTGTGTAGAGCCCCATGGTATTTTAGAACCAATTGTCATTCGAAGTCTTTGATACCCAACTTGGTGCGCAAGGTATGGAAGCTATTGGTGAACTATGGAGCTGATTGGCCCCTCTCTTTCCGTAGTGTGGTCCATCTCATGTATTGGTCCTCATAGTTGCCAACAGGGTAGTACTGTTCCTTTACCACATCCACAAAAAAATCCCAAGTGGGCTCGGCCCCATATATTCCAGACTCCTTTATGGAACTCTGCTCCCAGTAAGTTTCCCACCAATGTTTGACATGGGGGAGAGACTTAAGGAGTGTGAAGGTGATCTTTTCCTTGTCTGAAAAATTATCAATAGAGAAATAACCTTCTAGCAAATTTAACCATTTATCTAGGGCATCTACATCTATTTGACCTTCAAATACGGGAATATCAAAATTAACCTGTACCTTGAAAGGCGAGGTGCCTCCAAAGTTGCCACTTGATGAAGATGCACATGATTCTATCGGGAGTCGTTGAAGGATGTGGGAAAAATTCTCCATCATTTCATCCCTCTGTCGCATGAGAGCTTGCTCAAGCAACAGACTAATAGGATCGTCTACTCCATCGTTTTTATTTTCTTCCGCCATTGAGGGTTTCTTGGGTGTGCGAGAGAGATTGTCCTCAAGAGAGACAAGCTAGAGAACCAACTTGCTATACTCAGACCTCGTCAGGGACATGCACTGAAAAATGATCAAGAGCAACCTGCTCTGATACCATTGATCCAGATTATTTTCGGCATGAAATGAGAGCGAAGATATAATAAAGAAATGCACAGAGATATCGCGTATATCCAGTAATATATCAGATATATATCAGAGATGAAACCATAAACATAGAGATACAGTAATACATGATTTCTATTAATGAAAGAAATGTACAAAGATTGTAAAAATACAGAGTGAAAGACTTGCTAGAATGGTGGCAGCTTATCTCTAAGAAGAGATGTGACGGCTACTTGCATTCGCAAGAAGATGATTACAATGAGGATCTAGAGGCATTTTTACAATAATCATGAATACCAAAAGTCCTAGACATCCAAAAACCTAACCCTAGGAGATGAAGCGCCAAAAGTCATGTGGGCCCCCGTTTGGGTAAGCTAGTACATCAACTTCCTGGGGTCGTAACTTTTGCATACGATCTCCGTTTTAGGCGTATGATAGCTCGGAAAGGTATCAATGAGGAGATTCATTTTGGGGGCTCTATCATGCCTTTGGATATCATTGAGAACCTCTATCTCAAAAAACCTTCATTTAGGCCCTCAAAATGGCCCCGGAAGTTAAAACCTGCTAAAAATAATAAATTGCCAAAATTGCCAGAAAACTATTTTGAGCCAGTCGAAAAAGGTGGGTGGCCACCGATATCCACCTGGATCAATCAGATGGATGTGAAATCATCTTTTCTAAATGGAGAACTTGAAGAAGAAGTCTACATTGAACAACCAGAAGGATTTCAGTTGTCAGAAAATGAAGATTACAAGTGCAGGTTGAAGAAGGCCTTGTATGGTATAAAGAAGGCTCCCAGAGCATGGTACTCTAGATTGGATAGATATATACAACAATAAAGGTTCAAAAAAGGAAATGTAGACAACAAACTATACATCAAGGTAATTGAATATAGTATTGTATTAATTGAAGTTTATGTTGATGATGTTGATGTTAATTGAAGTTTATGTTGATGATGATGACAAGTTAAGCCAAAAATTTGCAAAGGATATGCAAAATGAATTTGAAATTGATGTAGGAGCATCAATCCACCTCAGCACGCGCCAGTCAAATTTCATGCGTGATGTGCATTCAAGGGAGGAGAGGCGTCGCCCTCTCATTTTTCCTCAAGAATCCAAGGTGGGATCCAAGCATTTAATAAGGACAAGTTGGAAGAGCCAAATCGTTCTTTCATACAAGATGAAGATAAGGTCGCCATTAATAGGCTGACAGAAGAATGGATCTGCATCCGATTTGGAGTAGATTTCCATCATCGTAATTTGGCCTTTTGATAGGCATTATGAATGGTGATTTGACACCACTAGTTTAGCTTGCAAGGGAAGCTCATTGAGCCCCTCTTGTATAAATATTTGTATTTTTTTTCCAAGGAGAGGTTGGTCGATATGTATGGGAGAGAAATACAGAGAGACGAGACTTAGTTGTAGCTCAAACTCCACCATTGTAATTTGGCATTCCACCATTAATAGAAAATGAAAATTTTTCCTATTGTACATTTCTGTGTTATGGATGTTGTGTTATGAATGTCATTTACATGTTTGTGAATTGTAAATGAATGTTAGAAATCATTTACAGGGATATAGATGTAGTTTTCTATCTGTGAGTGTGTTGAGTTAAGTCTGGTTCTCTCAGCTAAGTGGAAGGAGTGCACAACAGACATTGGAAACTCTATAAGCCGACGCAAAGAGTGTGTGTATGAACTCAATGGAGTCAGAAGAGAGGATGCCAGGAGGGCACACCGGATTAATATACAGACTCAGGGAGAAATTTCAAGGCGGTTAGGTTCCTTGAAAAGAAAGACTATGTGGGAATAAGCACAACTCAGAGTTATTGAACACCCTGGAATACTCTTCCAGGAGGGCATCGAGTTAGTGTGAGTGTACACAGAAGAAACACGGCTGAAATTGTTGGAGAACCCCAGAATTGTTGAACATTTTGGTGAAGGAAGGATTTGCAAGAAGTGCATAGACAAAGGAAAGGAGATTCCTTAAACCTTTCCATAAGGCCAAGGGAGAGGTCATCGAAGAACTTAGCCAAGCGCAAGAAGTGTGCCTAAGGTGTTGTAAGTTCATCTTACAAACCCAGGAAGTTGAGCGAGAGACTTCCAAGAGGGAAATAATAAGTCCACTGAATGACGCAAAGGAGTTGGGAAACTTGGATGTTTTCAAGCCAAGAAAAATCTCAGAAGATTCTACGTAGAAATCTGTAAAGAGTACAGAATAAGTTCGAGAAGAACCTAAGTCTCGAAAGGTGAAATTGCACTAAGTGTGCAAAGGAGTCGAGGACTCCCCGAAGTCCCAAAGGCATATAAGTCACCCATCGTCGAGGAGAAGACAGGTGGCAGAAGATCGAGAGGTTCAAGAAGAGGAACTTCATAAGGTTTTCAGAGGAAACATAAAAAATATCCATGTAGTTCAGAAAAATCAAGAGGAAACATAACAGATATCCACGTAGTTTAGAAAATCCAAGAGGGAACACCCGATCCAGGAACTCACAAAGCCCATTTTCGTGTAAGTGATCATAGTCGTTGATCATGAGGGGAACATGGAATGTATATTGGTCCTGATGTATTCATCGATTCGGAAGTTGGGAAGGAGGAGCAAGTCTATCGTGAAAGTCCCAAAGCGTGGGGTCACGAAGGGAGCTAGCCCATGGTCATAGTCTATGGTCACACCAAGGAGGGAGTCTAGCGTAGAAAGCTAGCGCTATCGGTGTTGAAATTTGAAAGCACTGAGGAGATGGTTTGCGGGTGCTACATAACCTGTGCCAGGAAAGGAAAGGACCTGTGATAGAGTTTTGGGTTCCAAGGAGGAATATAAAGAGTCCCTTCAACTCAGATAACGAAGGATCCTAGACTGGGAGGTTGTGCATCCCTGAAGGAGGGGTGGGGTCTATGCCAGAGTGGTATCAAAGAACACTTTTCTCCTGTAGACAACAGATGAAGGAGGAGACAAAGGATATAGTCTGATACCAGAGTGGTATCAGAGAAAATAGATAATTGATTTCTGTAAGTAGAGGGAGATAGATTGTGATAATTTGTTAAAACTATTGCAAAGTGTGCTATAGATGGTAAAATAGCCAAGTGGGATGCAAGTGAAGTGATATGGCCATTGGAAACCATGAGCACAGTCAGGAGGAAGGCTTCCCATAAAAGAGCAGGGCAGATATAGACAAGGAGCTCTAAGAAATCAGAGTCCAGATGTAGATGCTAGCATTCAGGATGTAGCAGGAGGTGAAGGTGCAATGGAGGTATGAATGACCTCTGAAGAGAACAACAAGGTGGCATGTTCAGAAGTTTTTGACCAGAGACCAGCAATGGAAGTTAAAGAGGTGGTTGAGGCACGTTGAAGTCCTCAGTCATAAGGGAAAGATATATGGAAAAGGTCTTATAGATTCCCAGGTGGGAAATGAGACGGGATCAATGGATCTCATAGACTACCAGGTAGGAAGAGGAGACATCCCAGATTGCTAGGTAGGAAAGGACGAAGAGATGAGCTCAGCTGATAGTTCACTGGTAGATGAAGAGGAGGTAGAAGAAAGATGTCACTCAAATGGAGATTCACATAGGACTGTGAGTTGTGTGAATGAAGATGACGAGAAGTTAAAAACTTTTGTCACAAAGGAGGAGGATCAGAGGATTATTCTGATCATTGGAGGAGTCAAGGTATTCCTACCAAGTGGTTGAGGAAAGGATAGCATAGAAGTTGCAGGGGCGACGAGAGGACAACAAGATGAAACTGTTGTGAAGGAGGAGGAACAGGTACCGATATTCATCCCAACAGAAGAACGCCTAGTTGAGTTACTCACTTAGTGGGAATTGGAGTTGAAGGCACTAGAGGATTGGTTGGACAATCTAGAACTAGAAGGTGGTTTCCAGGAGATAGATGTGCTAGAGGAGACACACTAGCATGAGGAACAACTGGTACAAGCTGCAAAGGGACCAATTGAAGAACTGGCAGGAGTCCATCTGTCAGGAGAGGAAGATGAACAACATTTCAATGATGAAAAGACTACAAAAGCAGAAGTTGCAGCAAAGTGGCGAGCTAAGGCCATGAAGAAAGAAGGTTTCTTGGGAAGTTAGTGTGATTTTCCCATTGACAATGGAGGAGTGCAGTAGCAGAAGAGCCAACTGATGGAGCAGCTAGATGAGGTGGTTGAGGTGATCAGGGAGATGATGTCGAGGTAAGAAACATAGGTGGTCAGCATGAGGAAGCAGGATAGAAAGGATCTTGCATGAGTAGTAGGGGTGATACAGTAGAAGCAACAAAGTAGAGGAGCCGAGAGACAGCTCCAAGAGAAAGTTTGGGATCCAGGTGGATTTCAGCGATGCTGGAAAGATCATGAGGAGCTCATGATTTTCAAATATGTGGAGTATGATGCAGAAGAATCACCATATAGAGGACAGTTAAGGTTGGGGGAGAAGGTTTAGACAGATTTTAGTCAAGGGGAGAATCCCCAAAGAAATTTTAGTTAGGGGGAGTAGCCTGGGATGCGAAGTTACCTTTTCCATTGATGTCAAAGGGGTAGAGATTGACTAGATGCAAGACAAATAGTTAGATTCTTGAAGAGAGAGAACAGAGGCATCTTTCCATGGGGAGTGATGGTCACAGGGGGAGCATAAGGGTATGACTTCAGTGATGTTGAATCAGAGTGTTTCCATCAATGCAAAAGAGGGATACTTTTTATTAACTGGGTTGGTTGTCAATGATGTCAACCCTTGAAGTGATTCTGATAGAAAATTCTGGTAGCCCCAACAGCATGGTTAAGGGAATTTAGTTTGATTGATTTATAATGGTATGAAGTCTAATATATTTGTAGGTAATACTATTCTAGATGGATAGTACATGTCATGCCATTAGCCAGAATACTATGCTTAAGGGACTTCAGTTTGATTGATGTATAATGGTATGAAGTCTATTATATTCGCAGGTATGACTATTCTAGATGGATAGTACATGTCATGCCATTTTCGGTGATATGTGGAATGCCACGTAAATCCCCACGGTTAGAGATTTATGGCCTTGTGAAGTTGGAGAACCCTCATGAGTTATCTAGAAGTTCAAAGAGCTCAAAATTATTCTAGAAGATCCTAAAAGAAGTTGACTAGTCAAGTGAGTGAAACTAGGAGTTAATCGTGAGTTGAGTTGTTGCAATAAGAAAATAATTAAAAATAAATTAGTTGCAACTAGAAGTGGAGAATTTACTATTTGTAGCAAAGTGGGTTATAAGTGGACAAGTGGTTAGAAGTGGGTTAGCCCTAAATTAAGGAAATTGGGTTAAATTGGTTAGAAGGTAACCCCTTGAGGAAGCTACATAGAAGTATAAATAAGAGAGAAAGGATCTACTATTAGAACCTATTGATCATATTGAGTATATATTATTGTGTAAGGTTTATTACATCTACTCATTAATACATATGAAGTTTCACAAGTCTGAGGAAGCATGAAGGGTTAACGGTGAAAGTTACAAAATTACAGAAATTACTGGAAGAACCCTAGTTTTTTAGGTGTATATGGGTTGCAATGGAGCAGGGTAGGTATGTACGTGGGATAATAGTATAATAGGGTGCATACATGAGGAAAAATCCCTAGAAACATGAGAATATGAAGATGCCAAGTCTCTAGAGCCTGAAAGAAAGCTCCCAAGGTCTACAATGATCAAGTACATTGGATCTATCTACTGGTTCAAAAGGTATGTCTTATTTCTATGAGTAGATGGATTTCATTTTCTACATGAGAAATGGTTATGGGGGTTTCAAGATTTTTCCTAGAGATATTAGTGGCTACATGGGATTTTAGGTATAAGTCAGATCTATGGAAATACAATGTTGTTATAATCAATATGTATCTTTGATACATCTTGTTAGTGTGAGGCACATATTGTATTTCTTGGCATATGGTTAAGGGTTTTTGTGGTACATGGTTGAGAGGTTGTACTTGTGAAGTGGTTGATGTATTGAGAGGTTGTATATCAGAAAGGGTTTTATGTCTAGTCCATGTGACGATCATTATACTTGTTCTTGATTATACTTGTATTCCACATGACTAGACAGATGTAGATACATTTGGTTAAGGGATATGTTTGAGGATGTATGCACAGGGAACAACTATAGGCTACACACACTCACAGGTTGCAGGTTGAGTTGACAAGAGGAAGTAGAGTGTTTGAGTTTCAAAAAAAGTGGAAAACCCTTATTTCAGAAGGCATACGTAGGCTACAATACAAATAGGCTGCGTACATATGTGGGTTGCAGTATAGATAGGTCAAATACATACGTGTGTTGTACAACATATAGGTTGTGTATCTATTATTTTTGGTTGGTACAAGATTAGTAAAGGTACATGTTAATTAGAGGGAAGTGGTATAGGTTGGCTAGAAGTTAGTGGTACAGGTTCACTACAAGTCAGTGGTACATATTGGTACATGTTAACAATGGTATATCTCACAATGACAATGTGGTAGTGGTTTCTTCATTTGAAACTTATATTTCACGGCGGCACGACGGGGCAATGATAGGTGGTTGTATCCACCTTCCAGTTGTATCTAGAGAACATATGGGGTGTTGGTGCAATTATATGCATAAGATATTGCCAAACACAAATTATCGACTGAGATTCATAATAAACAGAGTCGTTACACTTTATGTGCCAACAACATGTGGTTTAACTATGTCTATTTAGTATATATTAGATAAGAAAAACATTTAGAGACCAACTCACACTTTTAAAAATAACAATCTTCACACAATTCAAAAGATGGAAAACAAAGCTCATAAAAAATATGATTCAAACTCTTGCTTAGGTGACTAGTTTGTTCATTATAGGCTCATGAAGTAGAAATATGAACTGTGACTCTGTTCCTACAACATCTAGACTAATAAAAACTAACACTCTACATATGCTCAAAGGAAAAAATCAATCAATACTAGAGGAAATTACAGGTGAAGAAATACACTCCAGTTTATGCACATGTAGGGTGAGACATAGAGGTCTTAGTTATACCTGTATTCACAAGATGTAACTTAATTAACTCTAAAAGGAATTTCTAAGTGGAAGGGAGAACTCCATTACAGGCTCGTGTAGGGTGAGAGATTGAGTCTCCACTTGAGACTAATTCTTGCAAGATAACAATAATCATTAGAATATCTAATCTAGCAAATGACACACACATAAATAATAGTTAATCAATATTGAATCATTTCACTCATACTGTACACAATATTCTTACTCACTCAACGTCATCAAATGTATCATTGAAACATAACAACAATGAAGCTAAATGCTATGATTAAGTACATAATTATTCTATTCACACACACAAAAATCCAGAATTATATTTACAAATAAAATACAATGAATCTTACCTTGACTGCATCGGTGGGACCTTGTCCTACCAACAAAGAAGCTTAAGAAACACTTACAAAGAATAAGAATTGATCATACACATGAAATCCATGAATTTCAACTTATCTCATTACTTTAGAAAAACAGAGTACAATCAATAGATTTCAAAAACCAATCTTACAACATAACTATTCTCCTCCTTTCAAGAACCAATCTTACAGCATAACAATTCCTCCTTTTCAAGAACCAATTTTACAGCATAACAATTTCTCTTCCTTCCTCAGACATATGAGGTCTTATTTATACATAAAATCCATGGAGGAATGGATGAGACTGAATCCCCAAACTCAAAAACCATTTTTTACAATTTTAGGATAAATCCCAAAAATCTGGGTTTTTCATCAATTTTGGCAGATTCGAATTAGAGATCCACTCATATATTCTAAAAAAATTCGAATTTTGGAAGCATTCTTGCGATTTACACAAGTTTCCACATTCTAGACAAAACCCATATCGTAGAATTTCTATATCTGATACCATCTGCATGGAAATCAGATGCAAGTTGGCAGTTTGAGATTTTTGCTAATTTTTGCATAGTCATTCCCCCTGAGCTGGAGGTCCACACTTGTGATCTGGGTGATTTTTTTCTCAATAGTATGCATGTAGACATCTCTCCGGACAAAACCCATGTCCCTGATTTTTTTCTAGAGGATTTCCAAAATTTCAATCTATATCTCGTACTAGACGATTGTTGATGCTAGTACCAAACGAGCACAACATTGGTACCAGACGAGTGCAGAATTGGTACCAGACGAGATGAGTAATAGATGAACATTGACGCAGGTACCAAATTAATAGGGTTTGTTTTCATAAGGTTTTCTTAGATCATTCAAAGTAATTAGAGAGCTTAAAACATCAAATATTCAATCCAAATCTTTAATAAATCATCATAAATCATGATTAAGCATAAGTTACCTCAT
>JASDQU010881966.1:30485-41233 GCA_032191745.1 Picea mariana
TCCCAGATCTAACAGTTCAGATTTATTCTCCTCGTGCGCTCCTCCTCCAGAGGTTAAACTCCACGCAACTCCTTCGATCTAACAGCTATCGAGATTTCTTCATAAGATTCGACGGCTGTCGGTCTTTTTCTGCTGTATGCTCCTATGTGCTTCTCCTGGCACTCCCCTCGACGTGAATCTTCAACGGTCCAGAGTTTGTCCTCTAGCCGATCTGATGGCTGCAGTTTCTCCTCCTGAGCTTGCGTGATTTCTTCCCAGACTTAAGGGAATTCAGATTTCCCAAGGCTTCTGCCTTGTCTTCTTTTCTCCACGAGCTTCTCCCGGTGTGAGCTTCGCCTGCGCATATGAAAATGTTGCCTTTCTTGAACTTCTGCCCTTGAATCCTCAAATGATTCTGGTGTCTGCACTCCTTGCAGAACCTCTGCGCACACACGGTGCTATTCCTCCTGAGCTTATAAAATCACTCATACCCCTAAGGGATTTCTGTCCTTCTTCTCCCTCTGATGGAGAATGAAATGACTGCCCTCCTGGCTATCCTTCTACTCAAGCCTCCTCTCGAGTGCTTCTGGGTATTGAACAACCCAGTGGATACTTCCTTTCACTTCCAAAACTCAAAGATTTCTTTCCTCCTGTGCTTGCTGGCATACCATCTCAACGCCCTCCTGGCGGAGTATTTTCTCTTCCACAGAACACTCCAATGGTTATGTCTTCCTGTGCACCTATGCACCTGCTTAATGCCCCTCTGGCAGAGCTTCTCAGAATCCTTAGTGATTTTTGTCTTCCTCAAACTCTCCACAGAGTTCCCTCCTTTTTTGCACTCCTACACACACGCTCAATTCCCACTTGGCAGAGCTCCTACAGAACCCTCAGTGATTCTGTATGCAACTGTGTTCTCGTACACAACCTTACCTCCAAGGTGTTCAAAAACCTTGAGGTCTTCCTCTTGATTTGTTGATCTTAGTTCATGTGCCTCAGCACATCTTTGTTTGACTCCTCAGAGTTCAGAAGTGCACTCATGCACCGGCGTTCACAGTCCGCAGCACTCTGTCATACCCTCACGGCATGAAGCCCCATAGAACCTCTCAACCCTGAAATCAAACACAACTCCTACAGAATACATCCACACAACATACATTCACAGCATAGATATAGAACACATACAGACATACATATAAGACAGAATAATGCAGGAAAAACTGCTCTGTTTTATATTAACAAATGGCAAAATGCCTGTATCTTTACAATGGTGTTCCTGAGCTCCTGTTGGCTCTACAACTCCACGATCATCTATCTTGTATCTCTCTACTCTGATCTTACTTGCTCAAAATGAGATCTAAAAATCTCTTTTACCTGAGGTGCTCATCGAGCGCTTCCCTCCAGGATTTACCTACCCTAATAAATTACAATCAATGGATGTCTAGTTTGCTATCCAGAACTAGATCTCAGTCGATCTAGCATTAAAGTTGATCTTATCTAACACCTGCACAAAGGCACGGCTTCCATGGCTCACCATCCTAATCACATTAAATTTACATTGAATTTCAAATTCAAATGAGGCTGCGCCTCCCTTCAGCTTTGAATGCATGCACGTTGACTTGGCTGGCTGGATGGAGAGATGCTCCTGCATCATACTCCACAACTGCAAAAATCATGATCTCCTGCTCATGAGCTTCCCTGTATCTATTGGAAATCCTCCAGGGTCCCAAACAAGTCTTTGGAGCCTCCCATATGCTCCATTCTACTGCTGCTGCTGCTTCTGCTGTGCTTTTGCTGCTGTTACCTCTTTCCTTCTGCCCAGCTGCTCCTTGCTGGCAGTTCCTGTTGAACCCAACATCAGCCTGCTGATTTCCTCGATCACTTCATCCAGCTGCTCCCTTGGCTGGTCCAGTTCTTGTAGTCTCTTCAGCTGCAAAAATTTTTGGTACATGAGAAGATCACCATGATCTCCCATGCCTCTCTCCTTATCTGTTTCCAACTTTACCTATCGGATGTGCATGCCCTGCACTTTTACCCTTTCCTCCAGGGATTCTATCTGATCCCATAGATCAACAAAACATATGTTGTCTTTGTCTTCTTCCTCTGTTTCTGCAGCCTCCTCTGTTGTATTGTTTTCAACTTTATGGCTGAAAATGCTGAGCCATTCCTCAAAATGCTCATCATCCTCTTCATCTTCTCCTTTGGTTGTCAGCTCCAATGCTACAACTTCCTGGTTTTCAGCTCCCTTGTTGAATATGCTGAGACACGCCTCAGAATGCTCATTCTTCCTTTCATCCACTTGGTTAGTCTCAAATGTCTTCTCCAATTCCCTTTTGACAGTCATCTCCAGCTGCGACTGTTCTTCTGTTGTTGCACCATGTACAACAAAATTTTATGCCTCCTCCTGGGCAGATGGTAGGAATATTTCAATTCCTCCAATCATCAGACTATCATTCTGATCTTCTTCCCCTGTCAGCTGCATCTGTTGATCTAAATTCACCTTTGAATTTATGAGACCCTCAGATAGTATCATCTTCTCGCTCAGCTCCTCGAGCTGATCGAATCCACCTGCTCATCCCTGCCCAACTGGCAATATGGGATGCTTCCGCTGCTTCCCTCGCAGATTATGAGATCAACCGATCCCATCTTCATCAACACTCCTTGCTGAATTGAACTCTCCATGATACCTTCAGATGGTCCCAACTTTTCATCTCTGCCCTCCTGGCAGTTTGACATGCTTCTGCTGCCTTCTTAGAAGTCTGTGAGATCCCTCAGCGATCTCGTATCATTGCCCTCCTGGAAATGTGAAATTCCCTCGCTGTCCTCTTGACAGTCCATGAGATCTTTAGCCGACCTCATCTTGTTGCCCTCATGGAAATCTGGAATTTCTTTTGTTCCACCTACCTGGAAGTGCTTGAGATCATCAGTCGATCTCATCTGTGTTCCCTTGCCCATATGGAAATTTGAAAACCTTCCACTACTCTCCTGGTATTCTATGAGATCCCGCAACGATCTCTGATCATTCTCCTCACCGAGAATTTATCCAACCTCTGGTTCATAGATGTAAACCATCTCCTCCTCTCCTATGGGTCTGAGGTTTTCAGCATGCCTCAGCCATCTCCTCAACATCCTACATTGTCTTCTATCCATCAGCTCTCTGACTGGCCAATTCATCTTTGGTGTCTTTATGGGCCATTCATGCACCAATCTCGGATTTTTATCCCGGCGCATCTTCATTTCGAGCTCCTCCATTTCTCTCTTTATGTCAGCGAGTTCTTCATCCATTTCTGTTGTGCTCATCAGCTTTGAGCTCTTCCTTTCAGCATGCTTATGGCCATCAGTAACCATCTTGCTGTGTTTATTTTCCTCCCTGACAGATCTGCTGCTGTCACTCCGCATCCCTGAGTGTTCCAACTTCATCTTCTCACAGTCCTGCTGACTGTCTATGGACTGCTGCCTACCTGCAACCAAGTCCTTACAGAGTCCTCAACAACTCTGGTTTCTTCCCGGCTTTCTCTTTCTCCTCTTGCCTGAAGTATATAGACAAGAATATCAGCTCTGATAACACTTTGATGCAATAGAGGTCCACTCTATCATCTCGCAGGGTCTCTTCACCAGACCTCCTGCTCACACAGGATCATTCTAATTCTCAATTCAAAGCCGAAGTGACTCCTTAGATTCCCTCAGGAATCACTTGTGTAAATACCCGATCCACAGGTATTTTCTTCTTCCCTTACGGCCTCTGCATGAACCGTGGACAATTTCTTTGGCTGTTGTTTTTATCGGACATTGGGGTTTCGGCGTTCCTTCTACCAAGAGTTTTTCACTTCTCCAACCCCCGATCTCTGATGAGCTCTCCTCTATGCACTAGCCCTCTCGACTATGCTCTTTGGTCCACATGACCATGCTCCTAATGCCATCGCCTTATACCTCCCTATTGGGGTTTCGGGATTTATGATGTCGTGATGCCCATGTATTCGCAACCCGTGATATACCGATCCCCGACTATCTCCCGAACACTGACACCTGTCGTAACTGAGATCCACGGCTGTGGTCTCTTCTCACCGTTTCAGGGTTCAGCCAACCTCAAATTCTCAATTCTGAGGCTTACGATGTGCCAATAACGCCCCATTCCTTGACACTTTTCCTCCACCTTGACTCTGGTGGTCCCACGACGTTATGTCACTATTAGGATATCGCGGATCGCGATCCCTAGTGAAGAGGTTTCTATTCCTTCGAAGACTCTGATTTCTGGATCCCCGAGTCTTTGAGATCCTCTGACACACGTTCCCCCAAGTGAACGGTTCAGATCTTGACGAGAAATCATGGATCAAGATTCCCTAATGTGTGAATTCTTCGCTCCTGAGATCTCTGATATCCCGATGGTCAAAATGACGATGACGCCCGATCCTTTTCCACTTGTCCTTACAGATGGATGGTTCCATTGTCCCCTCGCAGGATTGTGTCCTCGCACCTTCGCAACCTTTGGTGCCTATTCTCCGCTTCTCCACTTACGAGCTCCTGAGACGCGATGTGCCACCTGTCTTCCACCGACTCCTATATGGCCTCGTGTGCTCCGATGCCTTATCAGGAAATCGCGTTTCACGATTTTGCGATGCACTAAACCTTTGTGCCTGGTATCTCCGATATCTCGATTTATCGATATGTCGATAAAGCCCTCCAGTCAAACTTCTCCCAGCGGCGCTAGATGATCGTCACGCGTCCTCTCCAAGTGGACGGTCCTGATTCTGTCGAGATTTCAGAACTTCCGATGCTTCGGTTCCCTCGACCTTGAGAACTCCGATTCTCCGATGCACCAAAAAACCAATGGTCCTTGATGATTTCCATGTGTCCTTCGGCCAACGGACGACCCAGATCTCCTCCGGGATTTTTGCAGCCGCTGCTATCCTGATTCTCACGACCTCGAGAATCCTGATTTCTCGATGACTGATATCCCGATGGCCCGTCGAGACTCTTCTCCCCTTGTTCTCAGGGTTAACTCCCGTGCAACTCTTACAGATCTGATGAAAGTCGGCGATCTGATCCCAGATCTAACTCCATGCAACTCCTCTGATCTAACAGCTATCAAGATTTCTTTGTAAGATCCGACGGCTGTCGGTCTTTTTCTATTGTAGGCTCCTATGTGCTTCTCCTCGCACTCCCCTAGACGTGAATCTTTAATGGTCCAAAGTTTGTTCTCTAGCCGATCTGATGGTTGCGATTTCTCCTCCTGAGCTTGCGTAATTTCTTCCTAGACTTAAGGGAATTTAGATTTCCCAAGGCTTCTTCCTTGTCTTCTTTTCTCCACGAGCTTCTCCCGGTGTGAGCTTCACCTGCGTGTATGAAAACGCTGCCTTTCTTGAACTTCTGTCCTTGAATCCTCAAAGGATTCTGGCATCTGCACTCCTTGCAAAACCTTTGCGCATACACGGTGCTATTCCTCCTGAGCTTATAAAATCACTCAGACCCCTAAGGGATTTTTGTCCTTCTTCTCCCTCAGATGGAGAATGAAATGACTGCCCTCCTGGCTATCCTTCTACTCAAGCCTCCTCTCGAGTGCTTCTGGTATTCAACAACCCAATGGAAGTTCCCTCAGTGGATAGTTCCTTTCACTTCCAGAACTCAAAGAGTTATTTCCTCCTATGCCTGCTGGCACACCGTCTCGACACCCTCCTAGCAGAGTATTTTCTCTTCCACAGAACACTCCAACGGTTCTGTCTTCCTGTGCACCTATGCACCTGTTCAATGCCCCTCTGGTAGAGCTTCTCAGAATCCTCAGTGATTCTGGTCTTCCTCAAACTCTCCACAGAGTTCCCTCCTTTTGTGCACTCCTACACACATGCTCAATGCCCACTAGGCAGAGCTCCTACAGAACCCTCAGTGATTCTATCTGCAACTGTGTTCTCGTACACAGCCTTACCTCCAAGGTGTTCAACAACCTTGAGGTCTCCCTCTTGAGTTGTTGATCTCAGTTCTTGTGCCTCATCACATCTTTGTCTGACTCCTCAGAGTTCAGAAGTGCACTCATGCACCGACGTTCAGAGTCCACAACACTCTGTCATACCCTCACGGCATGAAGCCCCAAAGAACCTCTCAACCCTGAAATCAAACACAACTCCTACAGAATACATCCACACAACATACATTCAGAGAATAGATATCAAACACATACAGACATACATATAAGACATAATAATGCAGGAAAAATTGCTCTGTTTTATATTAACAAATGGAAAAATGCCTATACCTTTACAATGGTGTTCCTGAGCTCCCCCTGGCTCTACAACTCCATGATCATCTATCTTGTCTCTCTCTACTCTGCTCTTACTTGCTCAAAATGAGATCTAAAAATATCTTTTACCTGAGGTGCTCATCGAGCACTTCCCTCCAGGATTTACCTACCCTAATAAATTACAATCAATGGCTGTCTAGTCTGCTATCCAGAACTAGATCTCAGCCGATCTAGCATTAAAGACGATCTTATCTAACGCCTTCACAAAGGCACAGCTTCCATGGCTCACCAGCCTAAGCACATTAAATTTACATTGAATTTCAAATTCAAATGAGGTTGTGCCTCCCTTCAGCTTTGAATGCATGCGCGCCGACGTGGCTGGTTGGCTGCATGGAGAGATGCTCCTGCATCAGATTCATAGCCCCATCTCAGAGATGTATTTTTGTTAAGAACTGGAAAAAAAATTCTATGGTTGGGGGGAACATTTTTCCTCTGCATCGAGTTTGATATTTACATAAGAAAAGCGTTCTTATATGCTATGGTTAATTATGCTAAATGCTAATATATATTTGTTGCGCATCTACTTTGAGTTACATTGGTTAATGTTGCTTGTTCTGAGAAAAATGGTGCATCTAAACACTTGTTTGTATTGTTGAATGTTTTTTAATGTTATTTAGTTGTTTCTATGCATATTTGAGCAATTGTATTTATGTTTTTATTGAGCATGGGAAATTGAATGAATTTGTATTTCATGTTGTGTGTTAATTTCCGCATTTAGATTAAGTATGAGGAATTTTAGAGAGTCATTTTAGTAGTGTCGTGACCCAGCTGGGGGTTGGGTAATTTATACCATGCAAGATGGAATTGAATTTATATTGCAAGTATGCCATATATGGACAAATATGTATTACCTACTGCTACTTGGCCTCTACCTATTGGTCCAAGCACTGCCTCTACCCTATTTGACCGACCTTGAAATCATGGTGACTATGTTGTTTCTCTATCACCACTAGTCCCTCGAGAGTTCGTGCTACCTGTCCTGCTATTGTTCCTAAGGTAGCTCACACCATAAGTATATTGCATCCCGTCAATCCCACATATACACTCAAGAAGTAGGAAGGCCATCAATAACATGTGATATATATAATAAAATAAGTAAAAGTATAAGTAAAAGAAGCAACAAAAAGAACAAATTCTCACCCATGGGACCTTAGTCCTCACTTGATGGGAGGACCATCTCAAGGTATTACCTGAATTCCATCCATGTATAGGGATACTCTAGGATAATACATGTCACCTAGCACCACCACTGAAAGAAACAAGTATTGAAATACCTCCCCACCTAACCCCCACTCATGTAGGTCCAAACATCTGATTCTCCCCACATATTCATGTGGGGCTCACTCCACTCCCATAAGCATATGTATAAATACAATTGTAGTAACACCACTCACTCATAAAAGCAACAATACAATACTGAGAAAAACGAAAATCCCCCCTCCCTACACATGTGATAATGTGTCAGTTGAGACATCATGGCTCTCTCATCAGAGAAGCCCATGCATAAAGTACTGTTGGAGCACCTACTCAATGAACAAAATATAGATATCAATGATTCTTTGTGTCCCAAATGATCCATATATATTCACTACCATCACAAACAATGCTCACGTGTCCAAGTCTTGGATAGAGGAAACCACTATCAATCCCCCCACAACATCCTCATCATTGAAGCAATAATAGGAATCCAAATAATGAAATATCAGTGGTCCCTCCATGCTAGGCCTCAACTCATGTATCTCTCTCTTGAATGGGAGTCCAATTAGGATGTATGGATCTATGTTGGAACTCAACTCTAGCATGTAGCCTCACACCTCAAAGGCTTGTTGATTAGGCCACCACATATAATTCTTGTGCTTCATATTCTCATTGCATCACCACAACGAGAAGTCAAAGTACTTAAGTAGGTGATATTCGATGAGATCAAGTATCATAGAAAGATCATCCTTGACCTATTCCTATAGTACATCATAGTCCTTCTCATGCCAATGGATAGGCATGGCCCTCAACTATGTCAAAAACTAAAAAAAACAAAAATTCCAAAGTCAATATTTATATTGTATTATTCATATATAATTTGCATAGTTTTTTACACTACATGCATTATGTTTGTACAATTGTTCAATGAATAGTCACATAAGTTACTTGCATGATTGTTCATTACATAGTCATGAATTTTTCTTGGAATCCCTTCACATACATGCATAGTTTTCATTGTTGTATAGTGAACAACAACACACAATTTTCTAAAAGGTATTGAAGCATGCCTTGGATGTGTAAAACACCCTCCAAGTGGTAGAGTCTAATTTTGAGGTGCACTAATATGCAAATCAATGACGCGTTAAAGGAAATCAAATGAGGGTATTTATAACAACAACAATAGTTGTATGGGAGAAACATGTTGATCAACATCCTAACATGGTACAGAGTATGGGATAGGGGATCAAAATATGGTATAATAGTATGGGATCACAAGGTATTTGTGTCTCCCCCCCCACCAAATTAAAGATTTTTTTCATCCTTGGAAAATTTTGGGAAACATGGAAGGGAAAATATCATATAGGAATAGTAATTTTACAAATACATATCTTCTAGAATTCAAGGAATTACTGATTAAATATTAGAAAAAAAACACACCTCTACTGTAACACACCTGATTAATAAGTACCTTTTTAAGGGATGGGGCATCAAAATTTTTCTTTCCTTAATCGTCTCAAATCCTCTTCTGCCCGTTAAGAGATTTCTAACAAATTCTACCATGCTTGAATCCGAGCTATGGATTAGAAATTATTCCCTCTCGAATTTATTCAATCATCATTGGTCAATGACCACATGACACCCACATGGGTTCACCTCATTCATACCATCTCACTTGGCACATTCTTGACCAAGTTTGTCACCCTTTAGTGATGACATGGACACTAGAGGTATGGATATAGGGAATGTTCCCTGAAGTCTTGGAGTTACCTAGAACTCCTGCATCCATGGTGGAAATCAATCCACTGTTAAATCCAATGGTTGAGATTTACCCTCATTCAGTGCACGAGATTAAAGGACTTCAACATTTGGTGTTGAATTCCCTTTTATTTATTCGCATATCCTCTAGAGTCCTGGCACCCCAAAATCTTGCCACATGTCTCTCGCCTTCAGCCCTTTTGACTTATCAAATTCACTACCCCAAACCTCTAATGTTCTAAAGCCCCAGACTCCCAAAGGGTCCAAATTTACATGTGGTGGTGCATTAAATGAAAAGGTAGGGATAGGTAGGTCTTGTTCTTTGGACGATTAACCCCAATGTTCCATCCTCCCAACTTTCCTGTATACTCCACCCACTATTAGGCCAAGAAAGGACATGTCAGGGGAATGACACACAACAAAAGGGAAGAGAAGACATGCGGTACCATCAATGGGTTACACGTGTCATGTTTTAATAGGCATATGAAGCTTGTAAAAATCACAAATCCAGGTAACATGTGGCATGTCTAACATTGGTCCATGTCACCCTAGGTGACATCAGCGTGCCACGTCACTTTAGATGAACAACCTTTGGGAGTCTCTAGCTTATCCTTCTTATAGAATTCCCCTGAGCTCCAAAGATCGAACTCTCACTAGCATCCTCCCAATTCTCTTATATACCACAGTCACGATGGGTCCACATAGATCCATAGATCTACGACCTCCGTCGCTTCATCACTTCATCATTCAGGGGATCCGTTGTGTGATTTCCTCTTTACTCCTGGAGTGGTTAGCATCAAGCTAACCATGGTCTAGATACAATGGTCAAGAGGGATCCCAACACATCCTCGCTACCTTGGTGTTTAGGGTTCCACTTTCTTAAAACTCCCTTTCTCCCGAAGTGGTCAACATCGGACTGACCGTGACATAGATCCAACGATTAAGAAAGATCTTGAATGTCATCAGATCTATGTTTCTCATCATTTCATGACTGCGAAGTGGATCATGGTTTAATGATGAGTTAGATCCTATGGTCATGGTTAAGGGAACCACTATAAGTCGGTCAAATTCTCTAGTAACCACACCATCAGGTTTCCTTCAGTTGGTTTCAAAGGTTATAAAGTCATAACATCCAAGAGCTCTGAACTTTTGGAGTTCTGAAACCAAATAGCTTAGCCCCTTTTGGACCCAGTGAAGGGTTCCAACGTTGTTATCGGACTAATCGGTAGGTGTGGACACTAACAAATCTCCCTAGATCCACCTGGATCTAGAAGAAAACAAGACAGGACATGACTCTTTCCCTAAGTTTTGACCATTGAATTAACTAGTAGGGAGGAACAAGTAACATACCTTTGTATCGCTTCCTAGGGTCTCTATTTCTCCTGCTTCGCTCCGGTGCTCTCGTGAGGTCAAGACCAAGAAAAAACAAACCAACCAAAGTGAAGATAGAAAAATATATTCAATCGTCAACTTATGTGTATGATCAAGGAATTACACAATAAAGTAAGAATGACTTTATGGGAAA
>JASDQU010881966.1:54446-75639 GCA_032191745.1 Picea mariana
TCAATTGCATGAGAAAAGTGATCTTTCAAATAATGAGAAAATGATAAAGACAAAGAAGCTCAACTTTCAACTGATCGTCGGTTCTTAACCAAACAAGCACACTCAGATTTCAAAATCAGAGAGTATATCTTTTTAGAGAAAAGTCAAGAAACAAAATTCAATAAAAATGGACAGGAAGAGCCTTTGATTTCCTAAGACTATTCATGCACAAAAACGAAGACAAGAAAACATCAACCAATGGTCCAAGAAGCTCTTTGCATGCACCTATACTGATCTGGGCAGCTGATCATGCAAAGATCTCAAATCCAAAAATTTGAAAAGAGGGTTCGTAGGCTAACAATATTACACAGTGCGAGAATGGGTCATTCTCACAGGCCAGCTTTGAGAAGAGTGCGAGAACCTCACACTGGACCTAAAAGCAAAGTGTGAACTTCATATATTCTTGTAGGCCACTGTGGAGTGTAGTGCGAGAATGTCTGAAACTAAACAAATTTTTGGGAAAAAGACACAAAAGTTGAAGATGCCTCTGGACCAAGAGGGTCTATCAGGGTATCCTGAAGACTCAGAGATTGATATGAATGGAGAAAGGTAAGGCAAGAGAAAATGGACAAGGAAAAATACCAAAAACCACAAAGAAAACGGGTTAACTCCCCAGTGGAGTCGCCAATTTTGTTATCGGACTAATCAGTAGGTGCGGACACTAACAAATCTCCCTAGATCCACCTGGATATAGAACAAAACAAGACAGGACATGACTCTTTCCCTGAGTTATGACCATTGAATTAGCTAGTAGGGAGGAACAAATAACATACCTTTGTATCACTTCCTAGGGTCTCTGTTGCTCCCGCTTCACTCCGGTGCTCACGTGAGGTCAAGACTAAGACAACACAAACCAACCAAAGTGAAGATAGCAAAATATATTCAATTGTCAACTTATGTGTATGATCAAGGAATTACAAAATAAAGTAAGAATAGCTTTATGGGAAAAGGACATACCATTGTATCATATTAATCAAAAGTAGAAGATACAACTTGATCACCTTGATGTTGCAAGCTTCCTTTTGGTGTCTCTCGTCTCCAACACACACACTTTCTCGATACTTGCATGAAGAAGATCAAATCCCTCTTGATAGACTTGCTAGAGTCTCCAAGCTCCTGTTCAAGCTAGGTCCTTCACACAATTCTTTCACCAATTCTCCAGTGAATCTTGCTTAACCTTTTCCATGAGAATTCCAACAATATATAAGAGAGGATGAGATGGTTACTTGGATAAGAATGATCCCACAATATCAGGGAGACCAGTAAAAGGATAACCATTCAAATGCCAACCCATTCTTCTAGAAGATTCCCTTCTAGAACCATCTAGAATTAATCTTTTTCCAAGATTTAGAACAAGTTCTCACCCTAGCTATGTAGCACAGTGCAAGAAGTTCGCACCCTAGCTGAAGGCAGCCTGTGAGAATGGGTCATTCTCGCACCCTAGGATATTAGCAACCTGCGAACTCTCTTCAAAAGTAAGTTTTTTGGGAAGAGATGAATGTCACTTTTCTGACGAGAAAGTTCTTATGAGGAGCCTGAGTACACCATCATCAATACACCATCAAGATTGACCAAAATCATGGGTAACACTACCCCCAAGAAAATGGTCAAGTGGAAGTTGTGAATAAATCTCTTAAGACCATCCTACAATGAACGATCAACTCAGCCAAGTCAAATTGGCATTTGATGTTATAATCGACATTATGGTCTTACTGAACGCTTGTTAAGAATGCAATCGGTTTCTCACCTTTCCAACTTGTTTATGGGTTGGAAGCAGTCTTTCCTATCGAATGTCAGATCCCATCCCTAAATATGCTAGTACAATTATTGCCAGACACTTCTCCACTTGAAGAGAAATTATTATACCTCGAGCATCTCAATGAGCAGCGTCATGATGTAGCCCTAGCCAATGAGACTCACAAACATAAAATCAAGTGTCAGTATGATAGGTCCATTCGTCCTTGGATTTTCAATGAAGGCGACCTTGTACTAGTCTATGACCAAGATAAGGACCCCCTGGGGGCAGGGAAATTCAAACCCATGTGGTTCGGACCTTTCATCATAAAAGAGGTTCTAAAAAAGGGCGCTTATCATCTGGTTGTCTTTGGAGGGAACTCTTTGGCAGAGCCTAGAAATGGACTCTACCTCAAGAAGTATTACTCATAGGTAGGTCACCATGGGTAACTTTTTGTAACATATGTATAGTCTTTGTACTATTACTTTCTAGTTTTCTTTTAATTTTATGGACGTGTCATTTTTGATGTATCTTTCATCACTGTGGTAGATGTCAAGTGAATCCGAGGTGGTCATTGGGTACGTGGACGGTGCTAACCGACACACTCAGAGGCTTGCCTCCGCATCTTGGGTAATTGTTTCACCTCGAGGCCAGTTATTATCTTCCGGAGGTATATGCTTACGTGACACCACAAATAATGCCACCAAGTATAGTGTAGTTATTGAGTTGCTTCGTGACGCCTTGTCATTTTGTATCTCTCATCTTCAGGTCTATCTTGACGCTCAACTGGTTGTGTCTCAGTTAAATAGAGTCTACCATGTTCATGATCCGAATTTACACCGATGATTCCTTAGGGTACATCTCTTAGAACAAAGCTTTGATTATATTACATATTTTCATGTTCCTAGAAGATTAAATCAAATTACAAATACTCTAGTTAATCAAATTTTAGATTGGCATCTTGCACACATATGAAAGGACATACACATAAACATGTAAATACATTTTTTGCAAAAATGATCCAAAAGCCACAAAAGGACATAAAAATCCATATATAACATCATAGTCACGAGAGTACATAGGTGGACGCAAGTGCCTCAAAAATATGACCAATAATGAGTCACGGGGATTTTTCCCTAAAAAAATATATACAAGTAGTGCTCTCGGCACGTGAAAAGTCTAACTAAGGTCAGGGCCTGTGGGCCCTGTTGTATTGATCAACAACGTTTTCCAAATGTTGAAACAATAGTACCCATGTCTGTGGTGCCCCCACTACATGAGGCTGCATAGATGGCGGCAGGTCCTCAATCTCTGCCATAGGGACTGTGGGGGTGAGCGTGGTAAAGTTTCTCTCGAGTCGTCTCAACACCCTCTCAGCCTCCCCGGTTGGAAGTTCTCCTACTACTGCTGGTCCCCTGATGGCGACAAGTGTGGCTCCTGGCCAAGGACGATGCATGTTCCTCACATAGTCCATAGGCCGCACTAGTCCCACATCTGCACACAAAAGACACGTATCCATCAAATGCTTTGGTATAAAAAAAAATGATATATAAAAAAAAATTACATATGTTTCACAAAAAATAAAACAATGATGTAAACTTACCCATCTATCTTCGCTCCTCACCAGGAGGTATTGGAATCTTAGGATCTCTCGAGAAATCAATCCCAACGTAGGGGTAATCCTCTATAACTGGGATCTGTCATGACAACCAAGCGAAGAAATCATCGTCGAAGGACTCATTGGCCCTTCCACCACCCTGTCATGGCAGTAACACTGCCCATCTACAAATTGTAGGAAGAGAGGCCTGATGTCCTCATACCACTACTCAAGGATTGAAGCTCATAACTCTTTCAGAAAAAAAAGAGCATAGAATGGTCCCAAACCCAAAGTTCCTTTGTGTCCACGACCGACAATCTATCAACTGCCTCTTCATACAATCTAACAATGTTGTGCTCCAGTCAAATATTTGTGCATTTAGGCACTGGACTACACAGTTCATCTGTGCATGGGACTTCTGATGTAGAGACACAGAACCAGTAATCTTCCCAATAAGCAACACAATCGCCTTCAACGATAAGTCAATAATCCTTCTTATGGGAACCTGTGAGCTCGAGCGGTCTGTACCAACCTCACAGTAAATTCCTATCAATTCCACTATGTTATGTGGCCCCGAAGGAAATGTCCGGAAGTTGGATGGTTTCCCTCTCCTGGAGAGGCCAGTCAAAAAATATATATCCTCTATCGTGGGCACCAGTGACTGCCCCTCTAACATAAACGCCTTTGCATCTAGATGCCAATAATCAACCAAGGCATTCAGTAGCCTAGGTTGTGCCCGCATAAAAGGACATAAGAAGAACTTCAGCAGCCCACATTGCATCAAGGTAGCCACAACATTGGGGTCTTCCCTAACCAACTCACTAACCTCCTCATGCTCTCTTTCTCTCTAGTGAACATACATCCTACAAAACACCAAGGTTCAAGAGGGTTAACCCTTGTTTTTTAAACTTTTTTCATTCAATAAGGGGGTCCACGTGGGTTGTAATGTTGACAGTCATGTGTACATGGGTGCAATTTTTACTTTGGCTGAATATACACACGACCTATCCTAAGATAGCCTGCGTGGACCTAGGGTTGACCTTTTGAAGGTCGAAACCCCCCCAAAACATGGAACCCAAAGAAAAAATAAATATTTAAATTGCAAGATAAGAGAGTTTTTACTTACTTGGTCCAAATAGATGGTCGTTTCGTCCATTGTAGCTCCCATAATCACCAATTTTATCAAAGGGTTTTTTTTGGCTCCAGAGTCAATTTCCAAATCAATAATGGTGATAATGAGTTGTCAGCTTCTATTTATAGACTTTTTGGCCTCTTTTTGTCACTTTTTTGGCCCCCCTTATCATTTTCTTTCAAACAAAAACCATTTAGAGTGATTCAGGAGTTGCATTGGAGGAGTATGATCGGGTATTAGAACAATGTTTTGGAATTTTTGGTAACTTTTGATGGTCTGTGGAAAAATCTCAGATGATCAACTTGAGCATGTAGGATAGTTTTCCTCTTGAATTTTGTATCTCATTGTCTTTATCCCTTCTCCATAGGATCGATCCCGTCAGGTTGCGACACAGAACCATCATTGTTGCTTTAGAAGTGTCACAAGTTCGTGGTAGATCTTACCGGAACATGGATGCCCTAGGTAGATCCTGGTTGCATTATGGTGTCCATGATGGCTCTAATCACTATAGGCTCGGGAGTCCTTGTTGTTTTTCCTAATTACGAGTTTGAGGCTCATTTGCATGATTCCTTTTCACTCTTGACCTCACCCTCCGGACTCCCAAAATACATAACAAGTCTTCTTTTAAGCCCTTTTCAGACCCTCTAAACATGAAAAGATTGTCGAGCGATCTTGTGGCCTTTCATGCTCATTAAACTGAAATTTGAAGTCACGTCTGTCTGGTGGTAGTTTACCCCTTTTTCGGTCCGGACGATCAAATGTACGAACACAGGTATACTCTATGGAACTTCAGTTCTCTAGAAGAGTACTCTCAAGCATCATTTTAACCCTTTTTTGGGCCCGAGGGACTAAATTTACAAAAATGGAACCCCCACAGAGTCCATAGTTAAGCTATTTTCAGACTCCCTAAAATTGAAAAGATCATCGAGTCACCTTCTTCTTTCACACTCATTAAACTGGTCTAGAAGAACATTCCTGATGGAGTCCATAGTTAATCTTTTTTTAGACTCCTTAAAAATGAAAAAATGGCTGAGTGATCTTGTCTTTATCACACTCATTAAAATGGTTTTGAATAGACATCTTGTCTGTGCTAGTTTACCCCTTTTTTGAACCGACTAGACTACCTTCAAAAAAGGTACCCCAATGGAGTCTCCTTTTATGTTTTTTCAGACTCTCTAAATATGAAAAACCGTCAAGCTCACATTCTCTGGGATCGTTAAACTTACATCGAAGGATGTTACCATTGTGTGTTTTGTTAACCATGTTTGGATACCTGCGTCTTTGGTCTAAATGCCGGCTCCTTGTTGCTCTCAACTGAACCATCTCAAGCATATCTTATACACAAGACTTGTAGCACTTTGCCTCTGTGTCTTAACACCTTTGGCCCCTGGAGGATTTTTCCCGAGTGTCATTTCTCTGAACATCAATCTTGTCCTTGCACCTTGAAATTGTATGTTGGTAACACTTATTCCTCCATTGTAATGTAACATTATTTTATTCTTTTTTCCAAAAAAATCATTGAAAAAGACAAAAAAAAATCAAATATACCCCAAAAAGAGGAAGGGAAAAGTATTTTCGTTATTGGAAGCACAATAAGTAGCCCTTGGATAAAGCACATCTATCCGTTTGTTCGTCAAACTCTATGATTTAATATGAACTTAGGAAGCTGTTCTCGCTACATAGAGTTGTGTCCTCCTCTGTTTGATTATTATTCCAAACATATGAAGAGTTTGCATTGCCTCCTGCCTTGTAAACATATGATTAATGCCATGCTGCCTAAGTCTCATCATTTTTCATGCTGTTGTCCAAGGGAAGTTTTTACCAAGCCTGAGTCAGCCCCTTTGCAATTTGTCTCTTCCCCTCATACCCAACCATCCTGAATGCCCAATCAAGTCTTTGTTCGAAATCAATGAAGCCTTCAGTCTAATCATCAAGATTCTCTAGTCCATTACTGACGAGCCATCGAAGACCTCTGGGTAGTGAAGTCGTACACTCATATTACACTCCTACCCGATTTTTGAAGATTTTGAAGTTGTTTCTCGAGCTCTGAAGACCTCATCTCCTGTCATCAGGCCTTATCATCTTCTAAGAAGATTGATACTCTACATGTATATCTTTTTGATTTCAAGATGTAGCTCCACTGTGTATTGTTTATGGCTACACTTTATATAGTTATATGGCATGGATATACAATCTATTTGATTGGTAGACATGAGTTTATTCTATCCTGGGCATGGGTATGCCCGCCTTTGTGAGACAATTGTTATTTTTGCAGATGATGCCTCCTGATTTCTGGTCCCTGGGCTCACTTGTTTGGCACATCAGTAAAGATTGGTAATGTATTTCGTCCATCAGATGCTCTTCTGACCTCACACATTAGGGTTCATCTGTTATAACCCTAATTTGCATGAGACATGCTTACCTAGCATCAGGCCATCTCAGATTCCTTATTTACCAAAGCACTGCTGAACAACTCTTCTTAAAAAAATTTTTTATAAAGGCCCACATGCCCTGCTTTATTATTGCATGCGTGTACATGCTCGCTGACCCAAAACAACCCGCGTGTACCTACAAAAGCACAAAAAAAGGAAATTTGTCGATGAAACACACAACTTTGGGTGATTTAACTAAACCTTCTGGCCATGCATGACCGAGGGTTCATCCAAATAATTAGCTTCTTCTAGACTATAAAAGAAGGGTTAGGGGTCCCATTTGGAGGAGGAAAATCATAGTAAAGAAACTATACCCGATTGTGCATTCCCTTTCTCCCAACCCTTTAGCCATCCTTGTGAAAAGAGAAAGATAGAGCAAAGAAGTTGGAGGAGAGTTCAAGAGGAGCCCAGGACTAGGTTCATGGAGCAATGGCCAGCGTCATCATTGTAAGTTGATTTGTTGAAGTTAATAATAAAGAAATACTTTTCCCGTCCCACCATATGAGGTTTTCATGGTTTATTGTATACTTGTTTATTGAATCTCTAACCAATTAATCTATATATCAAATGCATGTGGAGTTTGTTGTTTGTTTTGTCTTAATGTAGGTCAGCCTTCGGAGGAGAGCTGTAATAAAAAAGCGATCAAGTGTGAGGAAGGATCTACGTCAAACACCCGAAATAAGGTATGCTCACTTGATCCTCTTAACTATGTATTAGCTTAAGAATAATGGGGATTAGGTCTGGGAATATGGTAGAAAGTAGAAATCTTCAGGTCTTTTTTGCATGCATAATTAAACCATAAGTGCTAGTCTGTAGAGGGATTTTCCACTCACAACAACAGGGCATGTACACCTTCAAAACAATGGTTTTTAGAAGAGCTTGTTCAATGATGGCTTGGAAAATATAGCAAGTTATATGGCATGATGCCATGCATGCATGTCTGGTGCAATTTAGGTTTATAACACACCCCGAGTGTCCATATCCCACATTCATTTCCTTGCATTAATCATAGGTATGTTCCACTGTTGGAACTAGTTTTTCTTACTTGGACACTCGTTTCCTCCTCTGTATCATAGCACTCATTTTTTATGAAAAAAAAAAGATATGGGTGGGAAGGGAGTACTATATTATAATTGGCAGCAGTTATGTTGCCTTTGATCAGAGCACACAATTATTCAGTTCTTGTGTCATCATAATTTTGGGGTTTAGCATGGCCTTAGGAAGCTGATCTCATTACAGAGTTTTGTCTATCGACTAGTTACACTTCTAGTCCCTATAGAGAACGTTATTGATGCCTCCTGCATCTAATAGTCACATCATTGAGTCTATGCTGTCGAATTCCACCATATGTCTCATGCTCTTTTTCAAAGGAAGTCTATCAACCTGTGTCGGCCACTCCTCAGAAATATTGACTTTGCATGTTGGCCATACCCTCAGTTTGTCTCAGAATCACATGATACTATAGTATTATCATGCACCCTAACCCTACTTTCATCATTGGTAGGTCACCTTGAACCTAGCAATCGACATTTCATAATTGGTCATTGATTGGGTGGTTTCCCTTATGTTCAACAACAAGACATCTATTCAAACTTTGGGGTTCATGTAGTGTCTTGGATTCCATTAGCCTTATTGGTGGTTTCCTTGCCTTTGTTAGAATTTTTCATCATTGGCTGCTATTTAGAGGATCTTTTTCATATACCGCTTGCATTTGGTATACGCGAACGACACACAAGGTCGTTGGTTCATGAACATGTTCTTCATACGATGTCCACCAAATCATGAAGCTCCTTCTTTGTTCCTCATGCTTACCGATGAGAGATGCCTTAATTATCTCCTTTCAACGAGTCTCTTTCCATTGACTTCAGCTCACTTATTCTGGATATGGGACCTAGTGTTTTATGAGTACATTGAGGCTTGCAGTCATTAGTGGAATTATCTCTCACCATTGACAGATGGGAATACATCAATGTCTCCTAATCAATGGATTTCTCAAGTGTTTGACACCGACTCCTTTATTCACACTTGTAGGAATGTAATTGATGCCTTGATACCTAATTTCATTATTGGTAGGTTGTCTCACATTTGTTAGCGGTATACCTCAATGACCGGTAATCAAATGATGTCTCATTGTGTTCAACCTCAACTCCTTTATTCACACGATGTAGACTTGTGCCCTTGGCGAATAGTGTAGAATACTTGAAGACATCACTACGTGGCTGCAGCTTTTCTGAGTTGTTGCTTCCTTTTCATTGGACCAACTCCTATTTGACCTGAGTGATCATGGGAGATCAGATTGTACTCCATGGTATACATATATCTTTAGATTGATTTTGAGACTGGTTTCACTGGGCCTTGTTAGTGACTATGATGAATTTTGGCATATAACCACATTTTTATTTGCCGATTCATGACCACGAACACTTATTTGGTATATTTTCCACATGGATCTGCATTGTATTCTTGGCAAAAATGTATGCAAAGTCAGTACATAATGTAATGAGCAATCGAGTTTGTCTAGCTGGTTCTCTATCAATACCCTCGTGGGTTATTTATAATGTATTTTGACCATCACAGATACTCCTCTGATCTCACACATTAGGGGGCATCTGTTATAGAAATATTTTCCTCACCATTGCTATCTTGCATAGAGGGCCTTTTTCCATTCCCCTATGGAGACTTGTCATCCCTTTTTGATGAATCCAGAGCCAAAAATACACATTTTTCCACATATACGCGTCATATATGCTATACAACATGTGTATATGCAGGCTGCTCCACTACAACCCATGTACATCGAGATTTGTGCCAAAAAATACAAAAATGGAGTCAGGTTTCCATGTCATGACAGGAGATGTCTGATCCTTGTCCTTTCACATACTAGAAATGTTCTAACTCGGTGCTCCAGTTGCATTTTAAAGACTATAAAAGAAAAATTCTAAGCTATGGAAAAGAGGAGAAAGTATTTAACTTTGAGAGAAAATTTACTTTGGAGAAATTACTTCATATTGAGTCTGCATCCTTTTGTCCCTTAAATCTGAACACAGTGTTCATCCCCCAAGCTCTTTCCCTATTTTTGAGAGAAAATCATTGCCTCTCTCCTATGAGCTTGCCTTTGGTGGAGGATTGAAGTGGTGGAGACCCAGTTGGAAGGAACTTGGTTTCTAGGTTTCGAACTGTTCCGACACAAAATTCTATAATGTTGTCACTTCTGCTGATCGATTATTAATAGAAATACTCCTTTCCCATCCTATTGGTATCATGAAAATATATGATTCTTATCCATGGGCATGTTTGTAATGTTTATTAATGGATTATGATAGTTAATGTGCTAACCCCTTTATATTATGACTATGTACTTGCTTTGCTTGTTTGTTAAGAACTTGTTGCAGGTATAAATATTTGGGTCGAAGTGCTCAACAATGTAACATCATCGAACGTTGGATTGAGGTAGGCTTCTTTCTTATCTTGCACATTATTTTATATAGAATATAATGGAATTGAGATGATTTCTACAGTCATACCTATTTGTTGTGGTTTACCCTTGGCCATAGAAATTTTTCCCCTCATAACACCAGTGGACACGTGGCACCTGATCCCAAGGTTTAGAGACATGGTACTCTAGAGGAATTTTGTTGCAGTTGCATTGATTTGAGAACTCTCGGAGGCCATAGTTAATATCACTCATTGATCGAGAGAAGGTATGTGGCTACCAATACCACATTCTGGAGACTGGGCACTTTGAAAGGTTGGAGAGTATGGACAACCCAGAACTTCCAAAGCCCAGAGTTTCATAATAAATCCCAACTGTCAGTTGTTGAGGAAGTCGTGGACCATTGATCCACCCCACTTTGCAAAGTTCACCAATTTGGTGTTAAGGAGAAATAAGGCATGAAGTAGAAAGACCTTCTGACACCGAAGTTCCATAGCACTGAATGTAACATCCTGGTTCTAACCCTTATGAACTATAATGTATTATGTAAATATGACTTAGTTTGGTGAGCTAGTAATGTTGAAAATGGGCCAGAGTGCCTAGGAAATGTAATACTTAATATACTTTATAAAATACATCATTGGCTACAAGAAGGACAAGGACAAAAGAGATTGGGGGATATAATTCCATGAGAGAGGGGGATTGAGGGGATAAGTCTCTTATTATTATTATTATTTTATTTTACCCATAATTGGTTTTATGGAGAAAAGGGGTTACATGATATTCTTAGGGGAGGCAATGTGGTTCTTGATTTCTAAGTAATTATATAAACCCATATTTGGTTTGGGTGGTGGTTCACTTGTTCTTATTCATTCATTGTTACATCTTTCCCACTCTTTATTTTTGGGACCCTCACTCTTGTTGCATTCATATGCTCTTGGTATGAGCATGAATATGAATGGTTGTGTGAGGGTGGCTTGGGGTGAAGTTAGTGGATCATTATTCCCCTAGTTCATCTTCTTCTCCTTGTTCTCTTGTTGTTCTTTCCTCTTCACTCAATGTTGCTAGTTCATATTCTCTTGGGATGAGCATGGAAACAAATGGCAGGAAGAGGAGAGCCATTGATGAATGGATGTAATAATTATTGATCATTCCATAAGGGAATGGATGCCTATGTGCATGAGCTTGATGGAAGTTCAGATAGAATTATCCCCAACTGTGAGTCCCGAGAGCCCCATCATGGAGATTCTTGACTAGAAGCACTAGAGCCCTAGAAGAAGATGGAAATCCTGAGGGTTTATGTGGCAGAGAAGGGGGTCCATTCTATTAGGTTGTGAAGAATGGGTAGAATAGAGTTGGTGTACCTTGGATTGTTGTGAGTGTTGAAAGGCATGTGATAGATTGAGTTATGAAAGGTCTGTTAGTATGAGATTGATGGAAGTTCAGATAGAACTGTCCACAACTGAGAATACTTGGAGTTTCCAGTAGGGAGATTACCTGACCAATAGCACTGGAGCCCTGGAGAGAAATGGAACAACCTCAGGGATTGCATGGCAAAGAAAGGTGTTCATTTCTTGGGGTTCTGCATGCTAAGGGGGAAAGAGAGATGGAAATTAGGATTTGTTGTGAGGTTGGGAAACCTGAGGCCTACTTAGCCAACTACTGTGTGTTTAGACTTGGCCTAGGATCTATCCTTGTGGATTCATAGCCCTGGCTCAGGGGTGACCTATTGTTGAAAGTAAATGAACATCAATGTCTATGGTTGGGAGGAACGTCCTTGGTATGCAACTAGTTGGTGAACGTTTACTTGCAAAGATAAGTTCTCTCTGTGTTATCCATGTAATTTGTATTTCCGCTGTGTATTTAATTATCTTTGAGATATGTGTTTTTAATGTGCCTGTCTGCTGGATATTTTTTGTGCATGGCACATTGCTTATCTCTTTTATGTTGTGACATGGATCTTGATTAATGCATGTGATTTTCATGCCTCTTAATTAACTTAGAAGTGATTTGAATTGAGATAAGTCATTGTGAAATGAGTCTTGGGACTGTAGCGTGCCCCACCTGTTGGTGGCTAGGTGTGCTGCAACCTGTCGAAGTGACGTAGCCTAGCCTGAGGGTGGCTGGGTATGTTACACCAAAGCTCTCAAGGATTTGGATAAACACCTATCGGATAGCACTAGGTCACAGCCCGTGGTCACATGCAATTGAGGGATGAAGAAAAAGGGCCAGTGCCCGAAAATTGTGTTAAAGAAGGGAAAAGGGGTTAGGAAGGAAGCCTGTGGGTTTCGTCTGGTTCATACCCCTTTATTGTTGAGTTATGTTCCCAGTCGGGTAGGTTTGCAAAAAATGTTGTTATGGTATCCATACAATAGCCTATATGTTAAAGAATATATGTGTTGTTATGTATAGTTTTATTGTTATGGTATCCATATGATAGCCTATATGATAAATGATATATATATCGTTATGGTTAGTGTTATTGTTGCGGATAGTCTATATGAAAGTCGATAGTTATAGTTTATATTGTTTATTGGAGCTAGGAGAGTTATGTATAAGTAGACAATATATGATTAATGATAGCCTATGACGCAATGTAATATGGATCGCATGTCTTGACATAGACATGGTGGTTATTCTAATGGCCATGATAGTCTTGGTCGCAATTTTCTGCAATAAAAAATAAGTGTATGATTCGAATCCAATAACAATGGTAACTTTTCTATGCATACGATAAAAGAATAAATATATATTTAATTGGATTAACTTTGTGTCGCAATCAATGTTGGAGAGTAAAGGAACTTTAATGTCCCCTAACAATTTTTCTTTTTTTATTTGGGAAATTTGGGGTACATTACATATGGTATCAGAGTTGAAGGTTACAACACTTGGACCTCAGGGCAATGCCAAATTAATTTAATTATTTTATTTCTATTGAAGAAAAACTAACAAATATGTTTACTGTTACAAACAGAAAAATTGTTGTTATGTTGTGATAATGTCAGCACAGAATGAAGAAGAAATCATACCTGAAGAGAATCCAAATAAAGGACTTCCCAAAGTACTAGGGCATAATAGTGAATGAACTTCATCCACCTAGGTTTTGGAAGCAATTAAAAACCTCATCATGGAATTACAAGTGTTTAAAGCAGATAATGAAAAGATGAAAAAGGCACATGAAGACCAGTTAGAAATAAATGAAATGCTGCTATGCAGTATAGTAACCAAGAGGAGTCCAAAGAACAATGACAAGGAGGAAGAATTCAGAAAAAGGTCCTCTAAAAAATCTGGTCATGAAACAAAAAATGAGAACAGTTCCTCTGAAGACACACACAGGACACGAAACAAAAGAACTACAGGAAGAAAAAGAAAACAAGTAGATCACCTAGAAGGTGAATTCTAGAAAATAAAACCGTCCACCTTTGACAGACAATCAAGGAAGGGTGAAGAGGCCGAAGTATGGCTACTAGATATAAATAAATAATTCCAGATTTACAATTACTCTAGTAATATGAAAGTCAGAATGGACATTTGCAACTTGAAGGGAAAATAAAGTATATGGTGGAAAGACCTAAAATTGGCTAAGGGATTGAAAGAGAAACAAATGGAATGGTCAGATTTTAAGAAATATTTCAAGAAGCAATATTTGTCAGAAATCTATTACAGAAGAAAAAATATGGAATTCTACGAGCTAAGACTCGAACAAATGACCATGGACTATGTGATAAATAAATTTATAGAACTATTGACATGTTTACCATACATCAAGGAAGACAAAGTAAATATACAACAATTCTTAAGTTGTCTACCATAGTTGTACAAAAAAAAAAATTGAATTTGACAATCCCAAGAGTTTAAATGAAGTGTTTAGAAAGGCTCAGATGTGCTATGATCAATACAAACAGAGGTTTGAGATTTCCAAGGCATTGAAGGAAAAGAAACATGACATAATGAATCAACAAAAGAAAGGGTTCCAACCAGCCCCTTTTTGTAATATGGCAAAACGTTTCCAAAAGAAAGAATATCATTCAAACACCCAGAGAGCTCAAGGGGGAGGTAGGTCAGTAACCTAGGAGTTAAGAAAGTTGGGGAAAACCCCAGAGAACCATTGAAGTGTTGGGAGTGTGGAGAACCTCACTTGAGGAGAAATTTTCCATGCTTAATTTCCATGGCAATAACTTCAGTCCATAACCTGCAAGAAGCTTAGATAGTAGGAGATATGGGAAAAAGTGTGCACATAATTAATGTAGCTGGGGATGGAAGGAAAGATGATCATCAATCCACTACCATGGAGGTTGAAGGTAAAATTCATAATAACTTCGTTTCCATATTAATTGACCCAGGAGCTAGTCTAAGTTATGTTACTCCTGGTTTAGTTGAATCAAACAAGCTCAAGAAATTACAACATGTTAAATCTTGGTTAGTACAGTTAACAACAAGGACCAAAAGAAAGGTAAAATATTTTATTCTTGAATGTGAACTCGGCATAGACGGTCAAAATACAAAGTTAGATCTGAACATTTTACCTTTGGGATCCTATGATATAATCATTGGGATGGACTGGTTATAGAAACATAAATTAATATTAAACTATTACGAAAATTCACTTATTTACAGAGACAAAAACAACAGAGTTAGGATGATACAAGGGATCAAAAAACTAGTTTTGGTTGGGGAGATATCAGCCATGCAGTTTAAGAAATGTATGAACAAAGGTTGCCAAGTTTATGATGTTCAGGTAACTAATCTGTTAGAAAAGGAAAACAAACCCATTTTAGAGGAATTTGCAGTCCTACATGGGTTTAGATGTAATATCCCTAGGCCGAACCCAATTGTAAATGTAAATTCAAATGTACTTAAGCTGGTGAGTTTTTTGATATCATTTTGTATGTACTTTCCATGGTATAGTGCATGCATGCACTGCGTAGTAAAATGATGAAGTGCGCATATTATTGGATACCGCGCGCAACAACTTAAGTGCACTCGATTTTGAGGCCAATGAGCCCTTATGTATATGTTGTTTTTTATAGGTTGGTGATATAGTTATTATAAGCTAGGAGGGTTATGTTTTTATTAGGCTAGAGATCCTAGATTCTAAAGGCCAGTGAACCTATTTTTGTATATGTCTGATCATTAATATAAAATGCATCATTTCGTATATACCGACCATGATAAAAGAGTATGGGGGACTAAACTCCACTAGTTAGGGAAAGGGTGGGGGATAGAATTTAAGGAAAAGGGGCTAAGATAGGGAGCTTAAGCCAAAAAGGAATATCATATTAATATTTCTTAAAGTATAAAGTATGGATAATTATTTTATCCTAAGTTCTAAAGATGGGGACACATGGGCCAAAGTAGCTCCCAACATGACAAGTGTCAAGTTGGGGACATGCATACATATCGTTTGGAATTAGTTCATTTCCGATCATTCCAGCCATCATTCATTCATCCAGTCAATCATCCATCAGAATTCACACACTCATTGAGCTATCCTCCATACCTTCATGTCACTATACCTAAACTTGTATCCATAGCCATACTTGTTTGTGTAGCTGGTTAGCTTGGGAGCTGGAATGAAGAAGCGAGTTGTCAAGCCCATGGGATATTCAAGAGGCGAGTTGTCAGGACCATGAGCAATTTATCTCTGGGTGAGAGGATTGCTAGGAATTAATTTATTGAAGGTGCTAAACTGCAACTACAGGTCTTTGATACATCATGTCCAGCCTGTTGTTGAAGCTTAGAAAGGAAGTGGGGTAGTCGAAGGACTGTTGAGTAGAGAAGGGGAACACTTCTTGGGGTGGGACATGAATGTGGGGAATGAGGGACTATAGGCTGTTAGTTTGAGTTGGCACATGTGACAGAGTCTTTCTCGTTGTCTATGAACCATTAACCTGGTTAGGAATCCCTTTACCCAGGTGGAGTTTAGTCCCAGCTCAGGGGTGACCCACTACTAAGAGTGATGAGTAGTGTGGTCTAAGGCTGAGAGGTTTGTAGAAGGTTTGCACGCAGTTGGTGATATTCTTACAAAGATAAGTATCAATTGTGTGATAAGTTTACATGTTGCATTATTATTTACATGTTTATTTTTATGATTTTATCTTGTGCATGGATTATAACTATGTCTGTATTTATGAGTATTACCTGCATATGTTGCATGTATATGTTTACTATCATTTCTATATGTATCTGTGTATTTACAGTATGTATTTGTTTGTTTACATTATATATATAAATTTCCACAGGAGTTCTCTGTGTATATGTTTTAATTGCATGTAGTTCGAAAAATATATGTGGCATAGCTCAATTGGAAGCTGGGTATGTTAGAGTATGTTCCGCAGAAAGAATAAAAGCGTTATGTCGAGTAGCATGCCCCGACGTGGGTGGTCGAGGATGTTATAATATTGTATCAAAGCTTCAATTTTCAACACTGAGCCTGGATGGACTGAAAAAGTTGAGTTTAAGTGAAATATCAAAGAGGATTGATTTCAAAATGGCCAAATTTCAGTTTGTAGAGTGTCCATGGTAAAAAGTAACAACAATTGCGAGGAATTGGGAAAAAGCCCCAATTTCTGTTGTTAAATTCATGGGAAAATCGAGAAATTTGAGCAAGTGGTGAGATATTCTTGAGTTAATATCTGTTCTAGCAAATTCAAACCTGGAATTGATCAAATTTTAAGTTACAGTAAGGCCATGATAGTTGGAGTGATATTAATAATTAAAATTCTCAATTCGTGACTTGAGTTTGGGAAAAAAATCCATTCCATAAATGTCAATTGCATCGATTTGTTGTTTCATAAGTTGAACTGGTGCCATCGGGGTGAAATTGAACAAATTTCATAGTTGCAAAATGTCTATGGTAAATTTGGGAAAAAGTTAAGACAAAAGCCCCAATTTTTGCAGCGAAATTCATGAGGAATTGATGCACATAAAAATGAATGTGCGCAGGAGGGCGCACTAAAAATGCATGATGCATTGAAAATATTGTTGTGTTGATGCACGCGGTAAATTTGTCGCCGCATAGAAAAATATTGGCGTGATGGTGCACGTGCTAAATTTTGGTGCTGCACGGAAAAATGTTGGTGTGTGGGTGCATGCACTAAATTTTGGCGTCGCGCGGAAAATGTTGGTGTGTGGGTGTGCGCGTTAAAATTTGGCGCTGCGCGAAAAAATGTTGGTCTCCTGGTGCACGCGCGCTAAAATTTGGCGCCATATGGAAATATGTTGGTGTGCAAGTGCGCATGTTAAATTTAGAATTGCATGGTGTGTATACACATATTAAGGTGCGCGCGTTGTGCACACACATAATAATGACACACGTTGTATGCAAAGTATTGGCAGAGCGCATAGGAGTTTGGTTGGTGCACGCGCAATGTGGGTATATGTTGTCGTACAACATTATAGTTAATGGTGCACGCAGAGTATTGGTGCACGGTGGGGGACTACTAAACTTTGGCATGGTGTAGCGTGTAGAGTGAGTTGTGCAAGAACCAAAACTACGCACGGTGGATATTGGTTCGTGACACAAAAGTAGTGCGCGCCAATTATTGGTGCGAAAGAGAAGTGATACACAATGGTTATAGGTGCACAGAGAATGAATTTGCATGTGGTGTTTCTATGCATGGTAAATAAGGGTGTACAAGTTTAAATTTGTGCATGCTATTTCATTTGGATGGTGAACAATAGAAGAAAACCGACAAATTTTTGCGATATTTTATATTGTTTGAACGTCATCATTTTGCAGCGCATTTTTGAGGCCCTTAACAGTGTTTTTAGGTACTCAAAAACCATAAAAAAAAATGTACCAAGGTACATTCTATCTCTATATCTCAAATAAAAGAGCTCAGAGAGATCTTTCTAATGGTGTAAATCGTTCATCAAACAAAGTTTTTATGAGAAAGTTATAGCACAAACAATGGAGGGTAAATTTTAAGACCCAACAAGCTTTAAAGAGCCATAAATTTCTTCTACAGAATCCGATTGAGGCACATGAGAAGTCAATGGAAATTTATTGAACCATAGAAGACATTCCTAGATATCAATTAAATTTTTGGGCATGTTAAAAGTGTTTAATATGGAAAATAAGGTACCTGTAGCATTCTAGACCAAAAACACAAATTGGCCTAGAACTTCAGCAGGCTGTAACTAGCAGCCAAGAACCTAGAAAAGGTGAAACTTGGACAGAGTGTCCATAATTTGTATATGAAGAAAAATAATTGATATCCTATGAAAACTCCAATGGATTAGGTGAGAAAAATCATAATTACAATGCAGAGTTGCGTCGAGTTGAAGAATGAACAAAAAAATTAATGGGCAATTGTTAAATAGCCCTAAATTTCTTCTCAAGACTCGGAATTGAGCATGGGAGTAGACATTGGAAAGGTCATGGATAGAAGAATATAATTATTCACCCAAAAAAATTATCTGGGCATTCAATTTTTTTGGAAACCATAAGAAATAATTACGATATATTATTGAAAGAGAATGGTTCATATTTTCATGAAATTGTTGAAACAGTTAGACTGACAAAGTTTTGTTGGCTGCACATTTACAGAGTTAACAACAACTATATCATATATGAGTCAGCATCGATTCCAGAGGAATGGAATATACATAGGGAACTTTCAGCTAGGAATATGAGATTAGAGGGATGGATGTCCATTTGGGCATTGAAGGAACAAAATCCAATGGACATGGAGAAGGAAGGGATGAAATCATGAATATTGTCGAGACCATTAAAATTTTTTAGAAGGATGTACAAATCCATAAATATGATAATGAAAGTATTATGAGAGCCAAGGAGAAGCATGATGACTTCAATGTGAAGTTAATGCAGATCTTGAACATAATAGAAAACAAATTGGATAAGGAGACTCACTCAAGGAAATCAAGAAGTCACATGCCTCCTAATGAGAAAAGAAGAGCAAGAAGTGTTAGCAGACATCGCCATCACTCCGTGAGGAATTTCCATAAGATAACACATAGCATCTCAAGTCCATCCCCTATCAGGAAGCATAATAGGTTTGGGGTGGATGAGCTAAGAGGAGAAATGAACAAAATCAAACCTCCTACATTTGATGGTGAGCACAAGAAGGATGAAGATGCAGAGACATGGCTACTGGGCATGAGAAAGTATTTTCAATTTCATAATTATTCTACTCATGTAGAAGGAATAATTTATATATATCAACTCAAGGGAAAGGCATCCATGTGGTCGGATCATCTTGTGAAGGTGCAACACATTAAAGAGAAGAGTGTTACTTGGAGGGAATTCAAGAAGTATTTTGAGAAGAAATACTTGACTAAGAGATACTATGACAAGAAAATGAAAGAGTTCTTTGAACTCAAGCTTGGGAGTATGACCATAGATGAATATGAGAGAAGGTTTTTAGAACTGTTGAAGTATGTCTCTTTCATCAAGGATGAGATAGTTATGATTCAGAGGTATTTGAGTGGATTTCCATCATTCATCAGTGACAAAATATAGTATGATGATACCAAGACATTGGAGTAGACCATAAGGTGATATAAATTCCTATATGATCAACAAAAATCAAGGCCAACTTTCCAAAAATCTTGGAAAGACAAAAATACATTCAAGATGGATCATAGGAAGAAGGGAATTAAACCACCATTCTTCAGAAATAATCCTCAGGGACAACCAAATTCTAGAGAACTCATAACGATTGAGACAGGGGGTCAAAGGCCAAGGCAACCACCTATTCAATGTTGGGGTTGTAAAGGAGATCATATGTTCAGAGATTGTCCTCACAGAGGTGAAAAAGTGAGGATTTTTCACGATGTACAACAAGATGAAACAATGGAGGACATGTGAAAAAATGTACCAAGGATCTATGTAGCCCTGGATAACAAGTAAACAAAGTATCAGTAACATATTATTGAAGTGGAAGGTATGATCAACAACCAAACCATTTCTATTTTAATTGATTCAGAAGATAGTCATAGTTATATAGATCCTAAGATGGTGGAAAGTTTTCATTTTCCATGAAGCAAGCATGGAAAATCTTGGTTGGTGAAGTTGGTTACCAGAGCCAAAAGAAAAGTTAATGATATGGTTAAGTCATGTCTTATGGACATGAATGGATTGAACACTAGGGAAGATTTGAACATATTGCCTTTAAGTTCCTATGACTGTCTAATTGGGATGGATTGGTTGGATCAACATCATGCTATATTAGGCTATCATAAAAAGGCATTTACTTGCTTGGATGAGGAAGGGAGCCTAAGGAAAGTGTAGGGAATTCCCAGGGCAGTAACCATTAGAGAAATTTCAGCATCGCAGTTGAAGAAATGTTACAGAAAAGGGTGTCAAATATTTGTAGCTCATATGGAAGAGGCACCTAAAGATAAGGTGAAAAATTTGGAAGATCATGAAGTACTAAAAGAGTTTAAATATGTGTTCAAGGAGGTATCGAGTCTACCCCCAAAGAGGGATATTGATTTCTCTATAAGTTTCATGCTTGGGGCAGCTCCAATGTCAAAGACTCCTTATAGAATGAGTACACCAGAGCTAAAGGAGTTGCAAATGCAACTTGAATAACTTCTAAAGAAGGGGTATATACTCTCAAGTGTGTCACCTTGGGGTTCCCCAGTCTTGTTCATGAAGAAGAAATATGGGACATTAAGATTGTGCATTGATTTTAGATAGTTGAATAAAGTGACTATAAAGAACAAGTATCATGTGCCAAGGATTGACGATCTCTTTGATCAATTGAAGGATGCAAATATATTTTCCAAGATAGATCTCAGGTCAAGATACCATCAGGTAAGGATTAAAGAGAAAGACATCAGAAAGACCTCCTTCAGG
>JASDQU010881966.1:76159-89011 GCA_032191745.1 Picea mariana
CAATAATAAGGATTGCAGACCAAAATGAAGACTTCATTGTATGCACAGATACATGTAAAGAGGGACTTGGTGGATTTCTCAATCAAAATGGGTTTGTTATATGTTATGAATCAAGGAAGTTGAAGGAGCATGAAAGACACTATGCCACTCATGATTTGGAGTTTGCAGCGATAGTGCATGCCTTGAGGAAATGGAGACACTACATTATGGGGAAAAGGTTTGAGTTGAGGACAGACCGTAATGGTCTAAAATATTTATTTGATCAACCAATTCTAAATGCTAGGAAAAGTAGATGGTTGGAATTTCTCAGTGAATGTGACTTTGATTTAAAGCATATCAAGGGGAAAGAGAATAAAGTGGCTAATGCACTCAACAAAAGAGTGCATGAATTTCATGCTTCATCCATTAGCATGTACCAATGATATTTGAAACACATAATTTTAGAGGCTGCAAAATTAGATTTGCAATACAAGGATTTAGTGGAAAAATTACAACAATGTAATTTGCAGCAGGAAATTGAAGAATACAAGCTAGATAATGATGAAATTCTCATGTACAAGGGCATAATTTATGTACCAAATTCCCAGGAATTGAAAAATATGATATTGATGGAAATGCATAATGTACCTTATGTTGGGCACCTAGGTTATCAGAAAACTATTACAGTTGTCAAAAGCCAACATTATTGGCCAGGAATGAAGAAAGAAGTTGTTGATGTGATTGCTAAATGTTTGGAATGTCAAAAGGTAAAGGTTGAGCATAGATACCTAGCTGGTTTTCTACATCCATTACCCATTACTGAGTGGAAATGGGAAGTTGTAACCATGGATTTCATCACCAAAATTCCCAGAACAAATAAGAGACATGATTCTATCATGGTAGTGGTGGATAAGATTACTAAGGCTGCCCATTTTATTCCAGTTAAGCTCACTGACAAGGCAATCAATATTGATGATGTTTATATGAAAGAAATTGCTCGATTACCTGGCATACCAAAGACAATTGTGTCTGACAGAGATCCAAAATTAATCTCCAAATTTTTTAAAGGATTATTTAATGGATTTGGAACAAATTTGAATTTTAGTACAACTTATCATCCAAAATCAGATGGAAAAACAGAGAGGGTTAATCAAGTGATTGAGGATATGTTGAGGATGTATGTGATGGATAAACCATCAAAATGGGAGGACTACCTACACTTGGTAGAGTTTTCTTATAACAATGGGTACCAAACATCTCTAAAGATGAGGCCGTTTGAGGAACTTTATGGCAGAAAGTGCAACACATCGGTAAGATGGGATTACCCAATAGACAAAGCATTGGTTGGGCCAGATTTACTCAGGGAAATGGAGGAGAAAAGGTTGAAAATAAAAAAAAAATTAAAGGCTACCCAAGACAGGCATAAAATATATGATGATAAGGGAAGAACTCACAATAAATTTAAAGTTGGGGACCATGTCTTCTTGAAAGTGAAGGCCAACAAAAGTTCCATGAAGTTGGGAAATTGTTCAAAGTTGTAGCTCACTATTGTGGGTCGTTTGAAATCCTAGAGAGGACTGGTCCAGTGGCTTATATGATTCCATTTTCTGCATCTATGTCTGTTCATAATGTATTCCATGTATCATTGCTAAAGAAATATATACCTGATGCCAATCATGTTATTGATTGGAATGTGATTTAGGTGGAGCAAGACGGTGCTTTTCAAGTGCATCTGGTACGCATTTTGGACCGAAAAATCAAATAGCTCTGGAATCGAGCCATAGGGCATGTAAAGGTCCAATGGACCTAGTACAGTCCTGAGGATAGTACTTGGGAGCATGAGGATGCAATGCCAGAAGAATACCCGCATCTTTTTGAGGATTTTGGAAATTTTGTTGTATATGTGTACATAATGCACCAAGGAAAGTGAATAAATAAGGGGAGGGGATTGTAATATCCCTAGGCTGAACTAAATTGTAAATGTAAATGAAAATGTAATTAAGATGGTAAGCTGTTTGATATCATTTTGTATGCACTTTCCATGGTATAGTGTTCACATGCACTGCGTAGTAAAATGATGAAGTGTGCACATTCTTGGATACCACGCGCAACAACTTAAGTGCATGTGATTTTGAGGTCAAGGATCCCTTGTGTATATGTTGTGTTTTATAGGATGGTAAGCCAGTTATTATAAGCTAGGAGGATTATGTTTGTATTAGGTCAGAGAGATTAGATTCTAAAGGCCAATGCACCTATTTTTGCATATGTCTAATCATTAATATAAAATACATTGTTGCACGCAGATCGACCATGGTAAAAGAGTATGGGGGACTAAACTCCACTACTTAGGGAAAGGTTGGGGGCCAAACGTTAAGGAAAAGGGGCTAAGCTAGGGAGCTTAAGCCCAAAATGGATATCATATTAATATTTCTTAGAGTATAAAGTATGGATAATTATTTTATCCTAAGTTCTAAAGATGGGGACAAGTGGGCCAAAGTAGCTAGCTCCCAACATGGCAAGTGTCAAGTTGGGGAAATGCATACATATTGTTTGGACTTAGTTCATTTTTGATCATTCCGGCCATCATTCATTCATCCAATCAATCATCCATTATCATTAACACACTCATTCAGCTATCCTCCATACCTTCATGTCACTGTACCTGAACTTGTATCCATAACCATACTTGTTTGTGTATTTGGTTAGCTTGGGAGATGGATTGAAGAAGCGGGTTGTCAAGCCCATGAAATATTGAAGAGGTGGGTTGTCAGGCCGATGAGAAATTTCTCTCTTTGTGAGAGGATTGTTAGGAATTATTTTCCTGAAGGTGCTAAACTGTAGCTACAGGGCTCTGAGACTTCTTGTCCAGCCTGTTGTTGAAGCCTAAAAAGGAAGTGGTAAAGCCGAAGAAATATTGAGCAGAGAAGGGGCACACTTCTTGGGTTGGGACAGGTATGTGGGGAATGAGGGACTGTAGGCTGTTAGTTTGAGTTGGCACCTGTGACGAAGTCTTTCCTGTTGTTTATGAACCATTAGCCTGGTTAGGAATCCCTTTACCCAGGTGGATTTTAGTCCCATCACGGGGTGACCCACTACTGAGAGTGATGAATAATGTGGTATAAGGATGGGAGGTTCATGGAAGGTCTCCATGTAGTTGGTGAAGTTCCTATCAAGATAAGTGTCAATTGTGTGATAAATTTGCATGCTGCATTATTATTTACGTGTTTATTTTTATGTGTTTATCCTGTGCATGGTTTATAACTATGTTTATATTTATGGTTATTTCCTGCATATGTTGCATGTATATGTTTACTATCATTTCCATATGAATCTGTGTCTTTACAATATGTATTTTTCTATTTAATTTATATATATAAATTTCCGCAAGAGTTCTGTGTGTATATGTTTTAATTGCATGCAGTTTGAAAAAATTATGTGGCATAGCTCAGTTGGAAGTTGGGTATGTTACAATATGTTCTGCAGAGAGAATAAAAGTGCTCTCTCATGTACCATGACTCGACATGGGTGGTCGAGGATGTTACATTAGAGATGTATTTGTGGATGAAATACTAGAACTACCTCCAAAAAGAGAGATAGATTTCTCTATCAATCTACTACCTGGATCTACCTCGATATCTAAGGCACCTTATAAAACAAGTCTACTCGAATTAATGGAACTTGAAATTCAGCTGAAAGAACTGTTAGATAAAGAATATATCAGACCAAGTTTCTCACCTCAGGGAGCACCGATTCTCTTCATTAAAAAGAAAGATGGGACCTTGAGACTGTGCATTGATTATCGACAACTAAATAAGATAACGATCAAGAACAAGTATCCTTTACCCATAATTAACGACATGTTTGACCAAGTTGGAGGATCAAGGATCTTCTCTAAGTTAGGTTTAAAGTCTAGTTATCACCAAGTCAGAATAAAAGACGAAGACATAAATAAAACAACATTTAGAATGCGTTATAGACACTATGAGTTTGTCGTAATTCCATTTGGTCTTACTAATGCACGAACAACCTTTATGTGTTTGATGAATAGTATATTCAGTCAATATCTGGATAATTTTTTGTTGGTGTTTATCGATGATATTTTAGTTTACTCAAAAAGGAAGAAGAACATGAAGAAATATGGAAATATTATTGCATACCTTGAGGAAACATAAGTTGTATGAAAAGTTTGATAAGTGCGACTTCTACGAAAGAAAGATATAGTATATAGGAGATGTGATATGCGAACATGGTATTGCAGTTGATCCAGAAAATATAAAATCCATTATGGAATGGCCTATCCCTAAGGATGTAGTAAACATCATATCATTCATGGGAATCATCGGTTATTACCAAAGATTTATCGAAGGATTTTCTAAGATCGCATATCCAATTACATCCCTACAGAAAAAGGGAATAAGATTTATTTGGACACAAATGTGTCAGGACAAATTTGATAAATTAAAAGGACTGTTAACTACAACAACTATCCTAAGGGTAGCAGATCTCGATAAAGATTTTAAATTTTGTATGGATGCAAGCAAGGAAGGCTTGGGAGGGGTCCTAACACAAGATGGGCACGTCATCTATTACGAATCATGTAAACTGAAAGAACATGAACGAAATTACATTACACATGATTTGGAATTAGCAGTTATAATTCATGCTCTGAAATGTGGCGACATTATTTAATTGGGAGAAAGTTTTTGCTACTAACCGAGAACAATGGTGTAAATGTTTTATTCAGTCAACAAGATCTCAATGTAAGGCAAGCGAGATGGCTAGCCTTTTTAAGTGAATTTGATTTTGAAGTAAGACACATCAAATGAAAAGTAAAAAAAGTTGTTGATTCTCTAAGTCGGAGGACTAACGAACTTTATGAGATAATTCTCAACAAAGTGAAAAATGACATTGAACAAAGAATAAAATATGCAAGCAATAATGATGAAAAGTACATCAAAATAACAACATAATTGCAAGAAGATGCAGAAAAAATAATCAAAACAGATCTTAGTTTAGATAAAAATGGACTGTTAAGGTTCAAAAACAAGTTGTACGTACCTAATTCTATTGATTTAAAATCAACAATTCTTGACGAATTGCACAAAAGACCGTAGTATGGTCATCCACGATACCAGAAAATGATAACAACCTTAAGAAAACTGTTTTATTGACCTAACATGAAGAGTGAAACAACTGAATATTTATCTAAATGATTAGACTGTCATTAGGTAAAGGCTAAACATCAACATCCTGTCGGTCTGCTACAACCTCTACCTATACTAGAATGGAAGTGGGAGATTATCTCGTTAGAATTCATCACAGGTTTGCCTAAGACTTAAAAGAAAAATGACTCGATAATGGTAGTGATTAATAAATCTAGCAAATATGCACATTTCATACTTGTGAAATCTACTTATAAAGCAATTAATATTGCTGAAATTTTTATGAAAGAAATATTTAGATTGCATGGAATTCCTAAGATGGCGATCTCCGATAGAGATGTCAAATTTACATCAAATTTTTGGAAGGAATTGTTTGCAGGATTGGATACTAACCTGAATTTCATCACAAGATACCATCCACAAACAGATGGGAAAACTGAATGAATGAATCATATTGTGGAAGACATGCTATGAATGTACATGAGAATAAAACCACCTAAGTGGGAGGACCACCCACACTATGTTGAATTTGCTTACAATAATGGTTATCAGACATCAGCCAAGATGAGTCCCTTCAAAACATTATACAGAAGGAAATGCACAACCTTCATTAACTGGGATAATCCAGTTGACAAGCTTATGATGGGACCGGAAATGCTCCAGGAAATGGAGAAAATGGTAAAAAGGGTACAACAAAATTTAAAGGAAGCCCGAGACAGTCAAAAAATCTATGCAGATTTAAAAAGGAGACACCGGGAATTTCAAATTGGGGACCATGTATATTTGAAATTCAAAGCAAGGAGGATCTCTCTAAATCTAGGAAATTGTTCAAAGTTGGCGACCAAGTTTTGTGGTCCCTTCAATATTTTAACTCGAAATGGACTCATGGCGTATCAACTAGCACTTCATGCAACATTAAAAGTTCATAATGTTTTTCATGTTTCCTTATTAAAAAAGTATACTCATGATCCTACTCACATCATTAATTGGAACATGGTGCAGATGGAACAAGAAGGCGAGTTCCAAGTGGAAACTCTGCACATTTTGGATAGGAAAGAAACAATGCTATGGAACATAGCCACCGCCCAGGTAAAAGTGCAATGGAATCACTTTAGCCCTGAGGAGGCCACTTGGAAATTGGAGGAAGATTTGCAGAAATATTATCCAACCCTATTCCAAGAGAGGAATGAACACTGAGGACAATGTTGTACTTAAGCAGGAGAGGATGTAATATCCTCAAATTTTAGAATATTAAATTCTAAGTGAACTTTGGAATAAATTTCCGTTTTTGGAATATTCGGATTTGGAAATTATTTTCCATTTATGAAAAATTTGAATTTGGAATTTTTGTTGTTGTAATTAATTATTTGATGACTTTTGGGCAAATATTTGACTTTCCCAACTAACCTATTTTATTTTGACACATGTGAAAGAAAAACTTTTAATAAATTAAATGCTCAAAGAAAAATGGAACAACCAGGTTAAAAATAGTTGACCATGACTCCATGAGTGGGGAATAGGTTTGAGTTACCTCAAGGATGATTTTTACAGGTGTAAAATGTGTAATTTAACGACTAGCAACCCCTAAAAATCAGGGATTTCTAAATTTGTGAATTACCCAAGGAGGAAAGGAAAGACCTAGGCACAAGGATGCATATAAAAACAACATATGGAGGAGGTAGGACATTGCTTAGTATGTTGGAAAATAAACTATTTGTTGTTATGAGAACTGTTAGTGTGATGCAAAGGATTTTTTGATCTGTGGATGTTGGAAAAGAAACTATTTGTTGTTATGAGCGTTGTTAGTGTGAGGCAAGGGAATTTTTGATCTATGGATGGTGACTATAGCTAAGGAGGATCATTCAGTTTGACCTTATGAACTCATGGTCAGGCTAGGGGGTGAACAAGACAAGTGAAATTGGTTGTTATGTTCTATGGTTGGGTGGAATGTGGTTGTTCCATTTGTATTACAACATCAGGTTTTAGATATGTATATTGGCTTTCTTTCCTTGTCAATGTTATGTTTATGATTTTATTTGTTAGAAATATGATGGCTTAATATAGTTAAAGGAGACTAAATATATTGTTTATTTGAAATGTGATGGTGGTACATATATATCGAATTTCCATTTAAATATGTACATACACCATTACCACAGAGAATAGATAGAACGAATAACAGTCTGAATACATTCTTCATTACCACAGAAATATAGTGATGAATTCAAAGTATCTTGTAAAATAAACCATTGTATTCAATCGATCATTGTTCAAATATTACAGTTGGAGTAACATAGATCAAAGACTCCACAACCTCTTGTAGTGTAAACAAAGTACTACAAAGTATACACATAATTTGTATGTAATTGAAGTAATGCACGCATAGATCAAAATTCGAATACCTTTCGAGAAAGATGTTTCCTTCATATGATTACCTCGATTTGCACAACCTGCAAAAAAAGAAAAATGAGGGTTTAATAAATTATGCTAGCATTTTAATGGAAATAAAAAAATAGAATAAGCGAAGGATAAAACTTATCTTTAGTTCTAAATTAGATCAACAGTTAGCGTTAACTTCGACCTTTAGTGCTTTGGGTGATTTCTGATGTTAGAGACTGGTTTTCCCTAAAGTACATACACCCGAAGTGACGTAACTTGATGATGTCACTGCTGACTTGGCACTGGCCGTGTTTGGAAGCTCAGGAGGTATAACGGTTCAAGAACGATTGCAGAGAAAAAAGACTGCAATAATTGTGGGTTTGGAACTACAAGGCTTGACATTGGGTCGTGGGATTTGTTCGGGAGAAGGAGGATCCTTCACAACTATTAGATATGGAGAAAAGTACATGAGGATTAACCACTAAGTACTTCGGAATTCACGAATTCGACGAAGTTTATGTGTGATAGAAAAGAAAGGGTTTAAGCCAGAAGTTCCAAAGTCCCGAAGAGGATCTACATCGTAGATCTGTGGGTGGGGAAATTTTTACCGTTGGATTTGACCAAGGACAGATCATAATCATAGGGTTAGGCCAAGAGCGGAAGGTAATAAAGTTTGGAAGTTTGACATTCGAGAGAAACAGGGCATGCTAAGTTGAAATCTGTCGAAGCTCGAAGTGACATGGCCTGCTGACATCACTATGAATGACGTGGACACAAGGGACATGTGCCCCATGCCAATGAGCCAAGAAATTTTTTAAGATAGAAATGAAATAACAACGTGACATATTTCACCCACCTGATTAGGCCGTGTGTCATCTTCATGTGTCCTGCCATATGGCACTCCAGGTGGTGGCACAAGGTAGTTAAAATTGGTGAAGAATTTAGTTAGATCAGGGCTGCGTTAACTTTGATCACGATCGATGGTCGGGAGGCATTGTGGAGATTGAAGCTACGCGACAGATAATTGTACTAGGTGTTCCTGCAATCCAAGCCACAGTTTCCTAGAAGGGGTACATGTTAGCGTGGTGACAATTGCAAAACAATCGACGGGTTATTCCAAAACCGCCAACCCACGTCCCCACAATTTGAAAATTACTAAATTTTATGGGATGTTTTTAGTATTTATTATTTAAAGCACGAAGATCGTGGGCCCCATTAGATGCGTGGCACCAGATCCCAAGGTTCAGAGACTTGATACTCCAGAGGAATTGTGTTTCAGTTGTGTTAAGTCGAGAACTCTTGAAGGTCGGAGTTAATCTCAACCGTTGATCGGGAGAAGGTTGGTGGTAACCAATACAACAGTCTGGAGACTGGGCACTCCAGAAGGTTAGAGAGTTCCATAATAAATCCCAACCATCGGTTGTTGACAAAGTCATGGACTGTTGATCCACCCTACTTTGTGAAGTTTGCCAATTCAATGTTCAGGAGAAATAAGGCACGAAGTAGCAAGAGATTTAAAAACCAAAGTTTTGGAGATCCGAAGCTGTAAAGGATCTGGATAAGCATCTATCTAATAGCACCGGGTCACAACCCATGGTGAAATTCAATTGAGGGATGAAGAAAAAGGGCTAGTGACTGAAAACTGTGTTAAAGAAGGGAAAAGGGGTTAGGAAGGAATCTCGTGGGTTTAGTCTCGTTCGAACTCCTTTATTGTTGAGTTATGTTACCAGTCGAGTAGGGTTGCTAACAATGTTGTTATGGTATCCATGCAATAGCCTATATGTTAAAAGATATATGTGTTGTTATGAATAGTGTTATTTTTATGGTATCCATATGATAGCCTATATGATAAACTATATATATCGTTATGGTTAGTGTTATTGTTCCATATAGTCTATATGACAGTCTATAGTTATAGTCTATATTGTTTATTGGAGCTAGGAGAGTTATGTAGAAGTAGACAATATATGATTAATGATGGTCTGTTACACAATGTAATATGGATAGCATGTCTTGACATAGACATGGTGGTTATTCTAAGGGCCATGACAGTCCTGGTTGCAATTTTCTTCAATAACAAATAAGTGTATGATTCCAATCCAATAACGATGGTAACTCTGCTATGCATACAATAAAATAATAAAGATATATTTAATTGGATTATCTCTGTGTCAAAATCAATGTTGGAGGGTCAAGGAACTTTAATGTCCCCTAACATTCTTTTTTTTTTATTTGGGAAATTTGGGGTACATTACATGAAAACTTTTCATTCCCCATCCTCTCAAACTCCAAAGCTAAAACTATGAAAACTTGTCTAACCTTTCCATGTGCATATCCCACACATTCTCCCAATCCAAAAGAATATTTTTCGATACCATCTCTATCGGAGATCAAATGTCTCCTCATCTTTTAAAGATCTGATAGTTATGTTCTGAAGTCTTATACAAAAACATGTTTGGCACTCCTTTCTAGAAAATAAAATATTTTGGCACTACCTTACCCTTGGGGTTTAGTTTTAACCTCACCCTGACTACCCCCAATGCCAAGACCCCAATGGGTCCCACCTCATCCCATAAAGATACCTATTTTTTGACATGTTGGATCCACACACTGGTCCACATATGAGGGAATATGCCTTCGATACCCTTCCCCTCAGAGCTCAAATCAACCTATGATCTCTCATCCTCCAAATGCACGATCCCGATAACGATCTTATTTTAAATACAACTTGGCACAACCCCCGATGCACGAATCAAGGCATTCATCAGTCTTATTGAGACTTAATGATAGAGATAATGTGCATTAACAAGAGAATTTAAGACCATATTTATTAATATCCTCGTACACACACGAGTTATGGAATACTTTTTTTAGGCTGATATGTGTTATGAGCATGGATGATTTTAGGGGCTAAATTTTGTTCGTGGGCTAATTTTCCATGGTTTTTCCCAAAAAAAGATTCACCATTCTAAAAATTGTTCTCCCAAATTCTATAGGATAAAATTATTTTACCTTTAAAATCGCCAAAATTTTATACAAACTATATAAAATCCTTAGAAATTTGAATATTTTTACAAAAATATTCCCAAACATTTATAGTTGGCATATGAAGGATTGATAAGATTCCCCAAGATTTCTACATTATAAAACAAATTTCCACCCTTAAAATCATCCCTCGTTATGAGCTATAAAAGCACCCGTATTCAGACACACATTAAACCATAATTTTATGAAACATAGTTTACAAAGATTATGTTTTGTCTTGATCCCTATATCAGTTGAGTGCTCCTACACTATTACTGCAATCACTTGATTACGAGTAACGCATGTTCTATTGACTAATCATCTTTTCGCTATTACAGTTAATGCATTCTATTTAATTAAGTCGATACTTGTTTTAACATGTTATTACAGGAAAATATGGTAATTCATCATAGTGATCGAGAAACACAAGAGGTAGAAGATATCGATGCACTTCCAGGGTTCTGCAAAGCCCGAACCATCATCTCGTCTAGTGACTAGCAATATTCATCACATTGGTGAAGAGCATTGCCTCGAGTATGACGAAATCTACAAGATATTCAACTTTGCAACCTTCCCTATGGATGATGATGATTTAGAAGTGTACCAGAATATCGTGAAAAGCAGTATCCATCTAGTAGTTACACGACCACATCTCTTCTCATACAATGAGGCAACACAATGGTGCCTCAGACAATTTTACACTACTACAATTAACATCATAAGAAAACAAGGGAAGAGAATAATGTCCCTCAGACTTGAATACATTGGCTCTAGATATCATCTTCCCACCCCCACATGCTCTCTAAATGAGCCATTATTAAAAGGGTTTTCTCAAGCAAGCAAAGGAACAACAAAGAAGATGAAGCACTGGTGGGTAGAAGAATATGAAACCCTCAAACAAGGTCATAAATAACTTCCTAGCCATAGGCTCAAAATTCCATACAAGTTATTGGTGTCCATTCTCTGCCGCTTATATGGGGAGGAAAAGTGCACACATTTCCAAATTGACTAGCTACCTTTTTCACACACCATCATTGGAATGAGACAAATATTCAACTGGGAAGATATCCTACTTTTAAACATATGTCTACACATGAATAATCTCTCAGGTATGAAGAATCCATGTTTTTATATGTCTTCCTATATGATTGATTCCATTTTTTCCTCTATAAATTTTCCCGATCAGGGGTGGAACTAGGACCGAAATCAACCTCTCAATTATGTATATTTCACTCAATTATGGAGCGTCAATTACAAAGAAAACTTTTATGATACTTGAAATTTATTTCTTTCCCCTCTCACTCCATCCTTTTTGGTTTCCCTAGACACTGAATCTCCTCTAAGTCTAGGAATGGGATGGAAGGGGTAGCTCACTAGTTCTTCTTTAAGTATTACTCATTTATCAAGGTTTATGGGACCACCAGAGCCCCACGCCTTCCACCATATTTCATCCCTGGCCATTTTCTAATGAGGGAAATTGCATACCAACCCATGGGGTCAGGGGTGTTATCACTAAAATTTCTTCCGCACATGGCGACAAGAACTTCGCATCGTCAAAACAGCAATGAAGTCACTCACGGCACTGAATTAATTTCACAGCATTCCAGAAGGGTCAAAAACTATACAAAGTAACCAAAAATTGAAGGGCGCTTTACAGAAGTTTGGTGCACGTGCACATGCGCAGAATAGGAATGTACTATGAACGCATGCACGCACAACGCGCGGCTGCAAGCGCGAAAACCCGCGCACCTGCTAAACGACACATTTATTGAATTGGTCGGCCTCCCAACCACTTATGGACCAGCTCCCAATCTGATTTGACTCCCAAATCTGAGCTGAATCCGCATGGTAGGCTGGTCAAAGACCTAATGAAGCCCTAAAGAGCCCCTTTTCACACTTTAAAGGAGTTACATAATCACCCAATGCTATGCTATAAAAAGCCATGAAGAAACATCATTTTCTCAAGGAATTTCATGTATTGTTATGATTCTAAGATTGTTAAGGACTCACTCTTTGACAATAACACATTGGCATCATTTCATAGAGCCATTCACCTCTCCATTGAGTGGATGTGCTAGGAGTTCTTTCACTATCATTTTCAATTTTCTTATTGTAAGGAGAGCAAGTTTGTGGGGGCCTCAAGAGCCTTCCTTTGGAGGAAGAAGGAACCATAGTTCTCTTTCTTCATTGTTCTTTGATTTCATCAATCGATCAGTCCAAAAACATTGGTGATATTGGTCTTTTTGTGTTTGTTATTTCTTTATCCATATGCTCATAGTTTTAGTTTGTTTTAATTTAATTCTTGCTT
>JASDQU010881967.1:34589-46799 GCA_032191745.1 Picea mariana
TTTAGGCCATTAGTTGTAATTATACCTCCTAGTCTCCTATATATACCAAGGAGACATTTTCATTTTGAATCATCTTGTACTTGAACATTTAAGTGGGGTAAAAGGAGGTTTTCCCCTCGAAGAGGCTTATTATTCGAAATTATCTCTTTTTCAAGGTGTTGAGTACTTTTGCTGAGGTTTTTCTATGCTATATTGATGTTTGGTTCTTAACATTATCTCTGCTAGGAAACATGATATTCATTAATACACAAAAAACATCCAAAAACAACCATCAATATTTTAAATGAAAAGAACCTGACTTGCCATTTAAATTCACAGACAGCAATCACCATTCAACACATACTATATTTTGGAATACATATACATTTGACAAAAACGCAAGAGCGCTTCCATGAATGCACAGGTTTAATCACTCTAAATCTAACATCCACAATGTTGGGCTATAAATTCAATACAACGAGGCAACAACATGGGTGATTTCATCTCACAAATTGATCAATTTAAAAAAACCGTATGGTTTAAAAACCCGTGACCCTTTCTGATAGCACAATCAATATAATATCCATAACATACATAGTGGATAGCCATACAATTATTACCACGGTTCCAATATCCCCATTCAATAATTTAAAACACACAGTCGAAGTAATTATTAAGTTAACCTATAATGTTGTAGGAACGCCACACATACCCACACATCATGCATGAAGCCTCACTGTGCATTAACTAATTGTAAGATAATGTTGGGTTAACAATTCAACAATTCCAATGTAAGAGACAACAACTATGCATTCAATCCAATTCTCCTATCAACCAAATTACCATGTTGAGTTTATCAATTCTATTTTCATAATAACCAATACAGTGACTAAATACCATAGACAACACCATTGTCAACATAATCAACAGAAACAAACCCAAAATTGAACATTGTTGAGAATACACGACCAATTCATAACAACCAACACTTGGAATTGAGAAATCAAGGGTTTTCTCTGTGGACCAACACAGGGAGACTAGAGTCGACTCCTCTCATCAATGAAAAAATCCTAGACAAATGGTGCACACACAGGGTATATCCCAATGAGATTGCAGAGAGGGCAACAGTGCACGAGATAGGAGAGATTCTGAACAGAGGAGAGAAGTATCCATTTTGGCCTTGTAACAATACTTAGAACACGCATGGTATAACCCTCATGGCTCTCCCAATCAACCAACTAACCACACTGAGATAAAACAAAGCTACAAAAATAAATATCACCCACTGCGCAACCATCCGTAGCATGAACAAGCCCATACCCAAGTGAAACAATGAGCAACGACACAAGGCGTTTCAAAACCAGTAAACCCCGTAACAACCAAAGACTGGGTATGGTGATACAAATGCATGGAGATAGTCAACCACTATAGACCAAATGAAACCCTCCAACTAAAACCAACAAGGATGACAGAGAGCCTCTATGGCTACTAACACTCAGAACGTCCAATATTACTATGACTTCAAATATTATCGCAATGAAAACCACCAACGATTCATTCCAATAAAATATCAGAAATTTACAAATTTTCCATCTTAAGGAAATAAAAGAACCATACATTCTAAGACAATATATATTTCATAACCAGAGTAGATTCATGGATGGCGAAAAGACATACCTGTAACCAAAAACACCTTAAAAACGTGATCTTGGCCGAGCGGTTCTTCCTTTGCTAGAAAGTCGGAGCCTAGCCACAAAAAAAAACAATTGAACAATTACCCGACTAGGGTGGCAGCCAGTGGAAGGAGAAAGGGTGACGTGTAGTAAATGCACATTGCCTCCACCTTCCAATCATTCAATTTCTCAGTACACGCTAGCCCATTAATCCATTAACCATTCAATTAAACCATGCACTGGAATTAGCATCTATCACTTGTCAAATGTGCCACCCACATCATATCTTACCATTCCAACTATACGATAATGCATATTAACCATGTCTTTGCATAACTCAATAAATCACATAGCTATTAAATTGTTATCTAGGATTATCAATGATCATTTCAATTTCAATGCATGTACAATAGTATATTAGCATAGTTTAGTTCCTTCCTTTTGCATTTTGTTACATTGCTTTTATTTCTTTCCCACTCCTCTTATATATTATTACTGACATGTCTCATGTGCAGGTGTCCTAGTAATGGATCCAAGAACACATATAAATGATAACAATGGATAACATAGGTCGTCGTAACATAAAATTTGAGCCTAGAGTAGAATAAAAACACATAACATGCCTTATCCATCACCCAGTTGTTGCAATTAGAACCAACACATAATAGGCCTTATCCATCGCCAATAAAACCAGGATTTCATCAACAATGTAAGCAGTGTCGAACATTAGCATAAACATGAAATAAGAACCAGATCTGATCTCCCAATCTACAAGGAGTCCCACCTAATAGTATTATTTATTTTGTTAGCTTATAATAATAGGCTTTAGCAATACTTTGCGGGAAAAACCTCCTTGCGATTTTAATCATCAACACCAAGGAATATTTGAAGATCCTTGCCTTAGGTTCATATGACTGTCTAATTGGTATGGATTGGTTGGACCAACACCATGTCATCTTAGACTATCATAACAAGGCATTTACTTTTTTTAACGAGGAAGGGAACCCAATAAAAATCCAAGGAATTCCTAGGGAAGTTACTATTCAATAAATCTCAACAATGCAATTGAAGAAGTGTTACAGGAAGCGTTTCCAAATATTTGCAGCTCATATGGAGGAAGCACCTAAGGGTAATGTGCCAAATCTTGAGAACCATCAAGACCTAAAAGAGTTTGAGGATGTGATTAAGGAGATACTAGAAAAAAACCCAAAGAGATATATTGATTTCTCTATAAATTTGATGCCTGGAGCAACTCTAGCATCAAGGGCTCCCTACCGGATGAGTACACCAGAGATGAAGGAACTACAAATGAAGATTGAAAAACTTTTGAAGAAGGGGTATATATGCCCAAGTGTGTCACCTTTGGGTGCCCCGATTTTGTTTGTAGGGAAGAAGTAAGGGATACTGAAATTGTGCATTGACTTCAGACAATTGAAAAAAGTAAGTATAAAGAACATGTATCCTTTGCCAATGATTGATGATCTCTTTGATCAGTTAAAGGATGCAAGAATATTTTCAAAGATTAATATTAGTTCTGGATACCATCAAGTAAGGATGAGAAATGAAGACATCAATAATAATTCCTTCAAAATAAGGTATGGTCATTACGAATTCACAGTGGTGCCATTTGGATTATCAAATGCACCAATTGTTTATATGTGCTTAATGAATGGTGTTTTCTAGGAATACTTATACAAGTTTGTCATTGTATTTTTGGATGACATCCTTGTATATTCCAATTCATAAGAAGAGCATTATAATCACTTGAGGATGCTGCTACAAGTGTTAAGAGAGCACCAGTTGTATGTGAAATTGAGCAAGTTCTCATTTTATCAGAACCAAATTCAATATTTGGGGCATATCATATCCGAAGAAAGGATAGCAGTGGACCCTAAAAATATTGAATCTATTAAAGGGTGGAAAACACCTAAGAATGTGACAAAAGTAAGATCCTTCATGGGTATAGATGGATACTAAGAAATATTCATTGCATGGTTTTCAAGGATTTTTCACCCGATCACTTACTTGCAAAGGAAAGGGGTGAAGTTTCAATGGACAACAAAATGTGAAAAGAGCTTCAAGCATTTAAAGCAGTTGTTAACCAGTTCTCCAATTATGAGAATTGTAGATCCTAATGAGGATTTCATGGTTTGCACATATGAATGCAAGGAAGGGCTTGGTGGAGTCCTCAGTCGTAATGGTTTTGTGGTACGTTTTGAATCTAGAAAATTGAATTTGGCACTCTTGATTTGGAGTTGGCAGCCATAGTGCATGCCTTAAAGAAATGGAGGCACTATCTCATGGGAAAAATATTTGAGCTGAGGACAAACCATAATGCTTTGAAATATTTGTTTGATCAACCAACTTCAAATGCCATGCATATTCTTGGAATCCCTCTGTGAGTATGACTTTGATATCAAGCACATCAAAGGAAAAGAGAATAAAGTAGTTGATGCACTTAGCATGAGAGGGTATGAAATGCATGCTACAACCATTATCATGTATCAAACTGATCTTAAAGGAATAATTTATGAGGCTGCAAAAGCATATTTGTAGTACACTGAGATGGTAAAAAATTTATAGGAAGGTAAAATGCAATAGAAGGTTGAATATTATAAATTGGGAAATGATAAAATTCTCCTATATAGGAACATAATTTATGTACCCAATTCTCATGAATTGAGGAGTATGATCTTGAAAGAGATGCATAAGGTACCTTATGCTATACACCCAGGATTTCAAAAAATAGTTGCAACAGTCAAAAGCCAGTATTACTGGCCAGGCATGAAGAAGGAAAATGTTGAGTACATTGCTAAATGCCTAGAGTGTCAAAAGGTCGAGGTTGGGCACAAACACCCAACTTGGTTGTTGCAACCATCTCCCATTCCTAAGTGGAAGTGGGAAGTAGTGACAATGGATTTCATCACCAGATTTCCCAGAACAAGAAAGCATCATGATTTGATCATGGTAGTGGCGAACAAGATTACGAAAGCCGCCCATTTCATTCCAATAAAGATTACTCACAAGGAAACAAATGGTGTTGATGTTTATATGAGGGGAGTAGCACACTTGCATGAATACCTGAGACAATTGTGTCTAAAAGAGACCCAAATTTCACCTTAAATTTTTGGAACAAATTATTCAAAGGGTTCAGAACAAATTTGAATTTTAGCACAACTTATCATCCCGAGTCTGATGGGTAAACATAAAGGGTGAACAGAGTGATAAAGGATATGTTAAGAATGTATGTGATGGGAAAACCATCAAAGTGGTAGGATTATATAAACTTGGTATAATTTTCCTACAAAAATGGGTACCAAGCATCTCTGAAGATGAGCCCATTTGGGGCACTTTATGGCAAAAAGTGCAACACACCAATAAGTTGGGACAATGCAACTGATAGAGAAGTGCTTGGGCCATAGTTGCTTAGAGAAATGGAAGAGAAAATGTTGAAGATAAAATAGAATTTAAAGGATTCCCAAGATAGGAAGAAAAGCTATGTTGACAAGGGAAGAACTCACAGGGAGTTTAAAGTGGGTTATCATGTATTCTTGAAAGTGAAGGGCAACAGAACTTTCCTGAAGTTGGGAAACTGTTTGAGGTTGGCAGCTAAATATTGTGGGCCATTTGAAATCCTAAAGATGATTGGACCAGTACCTTATATGATTTCATTTGCTACATCTATGTCTATTCGTAATGTATTCCATGTATCATTTCTCAAGAAGTATATACCTGATGATAATCATGTGATTGATTGGAATGTGATTCAGGTGGAGTAAGAAGGCATTTTTCAAGTGCATCCAGTGTGCATAATGGATCAAAATATCAAGCCACTATGAAATTGAGCCATAGATATTGTAAAGTTCTAATGAACCTGGTATGGTCCTGAGGACATAACTTGAGAGCATGAATATGCTACGCAGGCAGAAAACCCACATATTTTTGAAGATTTTGGAAATCTTTTTGATATTATGTAAATAAGATGCACTGAGGACAATGCGTAAATAAGGGGAGGGAATTTTAATACCCTGAGGGTGACCCCTTGCTAAATTGTAAAGATGTTTTGTAGGTTGGTGAGCCAAGTGATTATAAACTAGGAGGCTTACATGATGTTTAGGCCATAGAGCCTAGATGTTAAAGGCCAGTGAGCCTATTTTTGTATATGTAAACACTCATATCATTAATATAAAATACCGTTGCATGTATACCGACCACGATAAAAGAGAATGGGGGACTAAATCCAACTAGGAAGGGAAAGGGAGGGGCTAAGAGCCTAGAAAGGGGGATAAGCTAGAGGGATTATTTCCAAAGGAATATTATAATATTATTTATAAATATTATGGTGAGGATAATTATGTTATCCTAAGTTCTTATGGGAAGGTGAATGAATCCCAAGTGGAGATAAAATGAGCTCCTGGAGATCCATGTGTCATCTAGGAGACATAAAAATATATGTGGGGAATTAGAATCTTTTGGGAATCGTTTCCTCACACACTCAGTCATTATGTCCATCGTTGAACCTCCCCCATGTTTGACCTTTGTAACTTGCATGCACCTATACTTCCTTGATTCATACCCTACCTTAACGGTTGCTTGTTTCTACCATCAATTTTCCATAGTCGAGTTATATTTTTGCCATCGCCCTTACCTGCTTGACTTAGGAGTTGGACAGAAGAAGTAGGTTGTTAGGCCCGTGGGTTTGAAGAAATGGGTTGTCATGCCCATGTATTGAAGAATTAGGTTTACAGGCTTGTGAGCAACTCTCTCTAGGTGAGAGAGATTGTTGGGGAAGTGAATTCTCCTGGCGGGAGCCTAGCAACAACTATAGAGCTCTAAGAATTATTGTTCAGCCTGTTATTGAAGCCCTGGAGGGGAAGTGGAGTAGTTGATGGACTGTTGAATAGTGAAGGTGGATACTTCTCAGGGTGGGACAGGCATGTGGGGAATGGGAGGTTGTGAGTTGTGCACGGAATTTGTCTCCTGGGAGGGAATTCTTCCTGATGTAACTTGTGAATTCTCGTAGTCTCATCCTATCTTAGGAATACCTTTGACCGGGTGGAGTTTAGTCCCAATTCGGGGGTGACCCACTGCTAAGATTGATGAGCAGCGTGGTCTAAGGATGTGAGGTTTGTGGAAGGTCTGGAAGAAGTTGGTGTACATCAATTAAATTATAAGTATCAATTATGTTAATGTCACATGTTGTCCATAAGTAAATGTCTTTTATTTATAATAATTGCATGTGTTTGTTGCATGTATGTTTTATTGTTAATTCAACATGAATCTATGTTGTAGTCAAATGTTTATGTCTGTTTAAATTTGCATTATATGTGTGTGTGTGTGTGTGTCTGTGTGTGTGTGTCTACCATAGAAATGAAGAGGATTTTCAAGTGATGTGCCACAACAGGTGGTTGGGGGTGTGTTACAATGTGGTATATTAGTTTGAATAGAGAAGAATTGTGATAACATGCCCCAGACCTAGGATGGTGGGGAATGCCACAAATTGGTTTCAAACCTTAGAGAAGAGTGGTTCTGCGAGGTATCATGGTCCTTAGAGCACTTTGTTGGGCAGATAGAAAAACATTCCTTCTTCCTATTTCAACAATAGGATTGAGTTCAGGTGACAAGCCTCTTCTTCTTCTAGAAGCGCGAGAATCTAAGGACATGAAAGAAAGGCCAAAACTTGAAGAAACAAAAAGGGTCACTGTTAATTTATAGGTTTTCTACATCTAGCTTCCAATTTTTCTTGAGCACTAATATCTCATTCAATTGCTTCCCAAGAATGGTTAAGCTTAGCACGGGTGTTGGCAGTGTCTAAGATGGTATTAAACAGATTCAAAGTAATGTTGGTTTGATCTTGAAGACCAGGGTCAATATTGGGATTCCTTGCAACAGGAACAATAATTAAGAATAAAAAAATCAAAGAATCAATATTAGAAAAAGAAAGATGTATTGATGAAAATAAAGTATACACGTTAACTAGAGAGATATCGAAGATCTCCCCAGTATGGTCACCAAATAAATGTTGATGAAAAAATATGAAATGATTTTACTCAAGCATTTTCTGATTTTTCTTGGCTAAATCAAAATAGATGGGAATCTCACCCTATGTTTATAGCCAACAAAAATAACATTCTAACTCACAAGTATTAATTACGAGTGCTTAGGCTAGTCTTTTATCAATAAAAAACTTGCTGGAAATTTACTTTTTATGCAATTTTCTGAGCATATTAATTGCTGAAATAAATGTAAAGATAGAAGTAAAGTCACCAAGACGATAATCAAGACAGATGAGACATAAAGAAATCCTTTCTTTCATTTCAATTCACCAAAGAGTCATTTTCTTTACAAAATCTTATACAGAAATTTTGGACCAAAGTCAAACTTAGACATCCTCGATGGAACATACAAAAGGACTATTGGGGCTCAGAAATGTCCTATTTTCATCCACCTTTCCCTTCATCATTCTCCACATTTAATCACCCCATTAACCTTTCACAACATCATTTCATAAATATACTTGGGTTTCACCTTATTATTTTCAACTTTATTCATTTTAGTATTAAAAGGGAATTTGTGATTAAATGTTAGAAAATTGACATGTTTTCATATATATCTCAAAAATGTGTGAGCTTTGTACTGTGTAGGAATATGTGAAGGGTTAATTCAAAAGGAATTCTTGAATACTTCTTCCACCATTTTAATATTTGAGGAGATAATTCAAGCCCATTCCAAGGACAAGATCATGGAGATTTGGTTGGAATATCTTATCCAAGATATATGCGAGATATGTGTGAGGATTTGAAGGGATTATATTTTGTAATAATGGGAAATAGGTTGAGAGAAAAGTGGATCTGTAATCATGAGATGGTTATATTATCTTCAAGGATCTCATGTATAAAAGAGAGTGCTCTCTCTTCATGAGGATTCAATTAGAGGATGGACTTAGAGTAGTAATCAAGTAGAGAATTAGATTAGTCCTTAATGGTAGTCATATGGATTTGAAAGAAAGGGATTATTAGCTTTGATTCATGGATTTGGTTTTCATTCTTTCATTATTTTGTTATGAAGATTGATTTGATTATTGTAATATAAGATTCCTTCATTGGTGAGAGATATCGTATGTTGTTGTGCCATTCAACTCTTCACATGTTGTATTTGCTTTTCCTTCATGTAGTTCTCCATTCCTAGATTAATTCCATTTACGCAATTTCCCATTCTTAGATTAATTTCATTTACACAACTAGATTAATTAAATTCCAAGTCGTGTGTTAGATTAATGATTCAATTTCAGTTGTAGTTTAAACATTAGATTAGATTAGTCCCGCTTCAATATTGCATATGCTTTGTGTGTGCTTCATCAGTTTACGAACCCCAGGTTGACAAATTAAATAGTTGGGCAAGTACTACAACTCAATTAATACAACATTAGTTTGGCCCAATATAACGACTATCGTTACCTTGTCACGATTGTTGTTCCTTTTGTAAGTAGTGTTGTTCATTTGAACGAAACAATTGTCGTTCCTTTTGTTACGATTGTTGTCCCTTTGCAAGGGTTGCATCTCTGGAGGATGAGTATTGAAAACAAAAGGTAAGAACCTACGTAGGTGACAAGTAAAATGCTTGTGTCCATTTGGATGATGCATAGAGGTTATATTTTATGACATCTTTAGAGACCAACATTTTGGCGTCATTGCTGAGTAAGCATGATGGATTGAGGTATTAGTTTCTTTTTCATTTCAATTCTGCAAGTTTGATCTAGACATGTTGGTAAGGGGACATAGAATCTCGTGAGAGGAGACTCCTCATGTTCTCTCTACCAGCTAGGTAGAAGTACTTTCAATTTCTGCAAATTTCAATTTCTGTAAGAATAGTTTCAATTTCTACAAGTCTGATCTAGACATCTTGGTAAGGGGACATAGAAGATTGTGAGAGGAGACTCCTCATGTTCTTCCTATCAACTAGGTAGAAGTAATTTCAATTTCTGTAAATTTCAATTTCCGCAAGATTAGTTTCAATTTCTGCAAGTGTGATCTAGACATGTTGGTAAGGGGACATAGAAGCTCATGAGAGGAGACTCCTCATGTTCTCCATACCAACTAGGTAGAAGTAATTTCAATTTCTGCAAATTTCAATTTCCGCAAGATTAGCTTAAATTTATGTAAGTGTGATCTACATGTGTTGGTTCTAAGGGTCATAGAGATGCTTTAGTGTAGATTCCTCACTGTTCGTACCAACTATCAAGAATGTTTTAATTTTCGCAACTGTGAAGAGTAATTTTTTTATGTTTTAGCAAGAGTGTTAATTTAAGTTTTTCATTTTGATTTGGGTGTTGTAAGAATCCTTTTTTTTAACATGATTTAACAATGAATTTAATCTTGGAACAACTCACTCAGATCCTAGCAAAAGTCGGGGTCTCCTCTTCTCTGGAAGAGGAGATATTGACAGCAGCCGAAAGCCTATTCACTCCTCTTGAGGTGAACGCAGAATCAACATACGAAGGACCTTGCACATTTAATGAAGAACCATTAGGTGCGCAAGAGGTCGAGGAGGACAGCAAGGAGCTGCAACATGATTTGAGTAGGATAAATTACGCCTATGAAAGCTTGATCGAATGTTGGTTTCAAGAAAGTACTAGTTTGTTCCACTTAGTTTTCCTTTTTATTTTGTTAATTTAGAACTTCAGCAGCTAATTTCGCACGTTCATACATATTCTCGACTATCAATTGCGAAATTGAAAGATAACATATTTTTATTACTGTTGCGTGCATGGCTACATTGGCTATTTGATTATACATAACTAATCTCTCATTTCTAATTAGCGTAGTGTAGGTAGGGTTTTATTTTCAAGTTTTTTTATTTTTGCTAGAATAAGTATGTTGTCCTCCATGCTTCGTGTGATCGCGAGGATCATAAAGTAGGATGATTGATTGGTTGATTTCAGGAATATCAATTAATTGACGAAACAAAAAAAAATTCCTAATCTATTTTTTCGTCTTCCATTTGCTCATAGATTTTTAATAAGCTTGTAAATAGTTTTTATTCTTTACTTTAAAAGCATAATAAATAAAAATAAATACATAAATAAAAATTGTGCATCCTCCATATACACAATAAAACAGTAAGTGCATTTAATATATATATATATATATATATATATATATATATATATATATATATATATAAATGAATAAGAAGGTCTGCAATCTATGCAAGATAAGAGGTAGGTGACATATAATATTGTTCTTAAACTTTGGTCTAGTTTGCGTGCCATACTATTTCTCTCGCGCCTTATCCTGTAAGAAATAACCATGCAAGCAACAAAATATCATGAATACACAGAAACCACCCCATAAATTGAACAAATAAACAACTTGCGAGGTTCTTCCCATCAATAATTTGACTACTCCTCTCCTCACTTTAAAATGCACAGGCCGAAGGTAGTCAATCAATATCTCAATAACTCAATTTTGACTAGCCTTCACTAAGCACAAGACTCTAATTTATTTGATCAAAATGAAATTGTTTATCACTCTTCACTATCTCCATTGTGAATGGACATCTGCTTGCATATTAATCGCATGCCATAATGAAAATGAAGAGAACAATGTTGAAGGAGATATGCAGCATTCACCCGACCAAATGAATCCACACCTGGAGTTGGAGTTGTTTCTTAAACTCGGTCGAATGCAATTGCATGTGATTGGTACGCAGATCAAATGGTAAATTTGGATGAGATGAAGGCGCACGCTCCAATAGCCTTGCTAGAATAACTGATTAAAGGAACGCGCAGGTAAGTGCATGACGAGAGGGATCGATGAGGTAAGAAGATCCATTTTTTTTCATATCCTAGATTCTTAAAATAGGCTTTAGATGGTTTATCTCCTCATTCAACCGCATTGAGAGATTGCTTTTTGCTGGAGGTTGTAAGACTATATCTGATTTGATTGATTTGCAACAATCTTGTTTGATTGTATTTAACGGTGCACCGATTTTATTGTGGTTAACATGATTCACATCAATCTTCTTACCAATCCATTTCTTCCATATTTAATCATATGTAAGGAGATTAAACTATAAATTCAACTGTCGCATATATATTCGGTCATTAAAGTTTATTCAAGCGCCGACGTCGATAGCTCCAAGCCAACACATCTGGATTTTGAAGGTGGTTGCGTGATGTAATTGGTGTTTATCTGGCAGTTTTATGTTTGGTAATAAACGATGATTTTCATTGGCGATATCATTTCCATTCTGTCAGCCTCTGTGTCAAGTTGTTGCACTCCCAAAAATTGGAAATGATATGCTTGAGTATGTTTCTAAACGTGCATGCTCAGCTGACATGCCACTGCCAAAGTGCCTCTTTGAGATAATATGCACAAATAACATCCTTCTAAATATAATAGCTTTCCTGTTCTTTAGCATGGATAGCTATGGGGCCAAAGGAGACAGGGTGGTTGATAACACTGAAGCATTTTGGGCAGCCCAGAAAGCAACATGCACGAGAAGCTCCGATTCTGATGGGGTTCTTTATTACATACAATCATTAAAGGGTACTCTG
>JASDQU010881968.1:6961-26949 GCA_032191745.1 Picea mariana
GAAGGCAGTTCTTCATCGAAACCATATCAACCTTCTACACCACCAACTCCCATAGAAATTCAAAACAATCCTGCCAGACATTGGCTCGATCAATATGTCATGGTTGTACCCGGACCCCAACACCCATTACTGAAACATCCGGAGAAATGGCTTCCCAAATTTGATCCAGACTCTAAGCAGTCTGCCGAGGATCATATAAAAAAAATTATGTTGGCCATTAGACTCCAGAGTGTTGAACACTAGGATGTAGTATGTTGATTATTCTCTTATACTTTTGAGGGAAATGCCTCCACATGGTATTTCGCTCAACAACCCCAAATGATTGTCTCTTGGGACAAATTTGAAACTTGTTTCTTGGAAAAATTCGGAGATGATAAATCTCTAGAAGTCTTGATTATGGAACTTTCTAGCTTAAAGATGAATCCTAAGGAAAAAGTGAAAGATTTTAACCAAAGATTTCTTACTTTAAAGAATAAAATCCATGTAGATTCAATACCCATTGAAATTTTAATCGTTGCATATTATGCTAAAGCCTTGCACAATAATATAGCCATATGGGTCAAAAGGTCTAAAAAAAACACGTTGCTTGAAGCCTTTGAGGAGGCAAACCAAATTGAAAAGGATATTTTGAGTCCGAAAGATAATCTTAGTAGTGAAGTTGAAACAACTTCATCCTCTAAAAATAAAATAGAGATCCTTACTAGGCCTCCTCAAACTAAAAATCAATTGGAAACTTTAGACTTAAAAAGATTGCAGAAAGCTTTCCAAAAACTGTCCAATCAGGTCGTTGACTTGAATAAATCAGCCGAGGAGGCATCAACAAGCAAAGGAAGTTTTAAACCTCCTTTCAGAAAACCTTTTCCTCCCAACCGGCCAAACCTGACCACTGAAGGTCTAAATTTCAAAAGTTTACAGTACACTTTGCAAACCATCTTAGAAGCACATGATAATTTTGCCTCTGCTCCTCCCGAAAATTCCGAAGACATAGTTGAGGAAGAAGAACCAGAAGAAGAGGAATCATATCCTACTATCTTCGGTCACTTCTCGGACATTATCTTCCAAGCAAATTTTGAAACTGTTCACCCCTATAACACAACAAACAAAACGCAAAACAAACCCTCTTCTGAAGTTGGTAAAAATATGTTTCCAAAACAGTCAAAGCAAGAGGAAATTAAACAGAGCTTAGCAGCTTCAGTTTTATAATACAATTTGATTGAGGATCTAAAAAAACTAAGAGCTAATATTAATGTTTTTGAGTTGCTGAAATTTCCCCTTATTTTGCAGAAAATGCTTCAAAATATCGCTGAAAATAGTAAAAACAACGATCCTAGCAGCAATAAATCAACAGAAATCGATTCAAATACTGCCAAAAAAATCCCAACTAAAACAACATCTGAACTTCCAGATAAAAGGGATTTAGCAAGAAAAACTGTAGCAAATGTAAATAAAACTGTTTTAGGGACAACAACTAAAAATCAACAGAATTCTGCTGTTAATCCTTGAAAAAATGTCCCACCTTTTTTGTTAACCTTTGAAATTTGTAATAGGAATGTACATAATTGCATGGTTGATTCCGATGCATCGTCAAACATGATTCCTCTATGTGATTGTCAAAAAATTAATGCATAAGTTAAACCTTCTGATCTTAAGATCATCTAGCTAGATCGAACAAACGTTAAGGCAATTGGTGAGATTAAGAATGTTCTGGTTAGATTATCTTCCAATCATAAGGTTCATCAAATAATTGACATTATCATTGTTGATATCCCCAAAGTTTACGGTTTGTTTTTAAGAAGGGACTGGTTAGAACAACTACATGGTTACTTTGCCACAGATTGGTCTCATTTGTGGCTACTTGAAAATGGACAGCCCAACAAAATCAGGATAAACAAAAAATGATATCTTAAGCATACCGTGAAAGATCTAAATGATGCAAATGAACCTTTCACTGCATCTGCTAATTCATTTGAAATTCAGGGAATTGATACCTTCTTTGGTAATTTCATGACCGAAATTTCTCCTATTACTGATCCTGGGCAGCAATCGGAAGTTATGATTTATACTCAGACATCAACTTTGCCGAGTATGCCAAGTACTGTTGACGAAGTCCAAATCTGGTCATTTTACTTTGATGGATCCAAATCCAATGAAGGAGCAGGTGCAGGTTGTGTGCTCATCGATCCTACAGGTAATAAAACTTTTATTGCTTGCAGGTGTTTGAGTGCACTAATAACGCCGCCGAGTACGAAGCACTTCTACAAGGACTTAGGAAAGCTTTGGATACGGACATGCAGAATTTGATGGTATTTGGTGATTCAAAAATCATGGTTAAGTACGTAAGAAATACCATACATTGCTTATCAACACATTTGAAAAGATACCAAACCGAGGTATGGAGTTTCGAGGTATGGAGTTTGATGCAAAAATGTTCAGCATTTAACATAAATTCCATTCCTAGATTAAGTAATTCAGAAGCTGATTTATTGTCCAATGTTGCTTCTAAATTGTTTCCCGCTGAAGGTCTTTCCCCTAATGCATTTTAAATTGAATTATTGTTCAGGCCGTCGATCCCGGATAACATCACAAACTAGAGAGTATTCGATGATGACCAACAAATCCTCAACTTTTTGCACATGGAAGACACATTAAAAGGTGAAATCATTTATGAAGGCACTCACGATGAAAAACTCCATAACTTCACAGTAATATCAGATCCTAGATCTCCTGAATCAACATATGATCTGGTAAACTCTATCCCCAGATCTGTTGTAAGACTAGAGAAATTTTATGACTTGCATGATAAATCTAGAGGGACGGTGAATTGTAAAACGAACAATTCTTCTTTGATTTATGAAACAGTTAATTTAGGAACAAAGGAAAATCCTCAAAATATTAATCCGGGAACAGGTTGTTCCAAGCACGAACGATCTTCTTTTATAAAATTGTTTAAAGAATTTAAAGACATTTTTGCATGGACGTATGATGACTTGAAAACATTCGACCCCAATATCATACAACATGTCATCCCCATGAAACCTCATACATAGCCTTTTCAACATAAATTGAGAAAGATGCACCCTAAATTGGAACCCACTGTTAAAAAGGAACTGAATAAATTGCTAACTGCAAAGATAATTTTCCCGGTAAGGCACACACAATGGGTGTCTAATCTAGTCACCATAAGGAAGAAAAGTGGTGGAATTCGACTCTGTGTCGATTTTCGAAACTTGAACCGAGAATCTGATAAAGATAACTACCCTGTTCCTCCAATGGAACAAATTCTACAACAGGTGTCTGGTTCCGAAAGACTATCTTTTTTAGATGGATTTTCGGGATACAACCAGGTCCTCATGTCTCCCTTAGATCATCTTAAAGCCACCTTTCGCACCCCATGGGGCACTTATGCCTACAGGAAAATGCCTTTTGGATTGATAAACACTGGCACCACTTTCCAGAGAGCAATGGATATTTCTTTCCGTGGCCTCATTAACTAATCAGTCGTGGTCTATCTTGATGATGTCACCATATTCTCTAAAAACAAGAAAGATCACTTGTCTCACCTCAGGGTTGTCCTGGAACGATGTCGCAAGTTTGGCATATCCATCAACCCTAAGAAATTGGTCTTTGCAGTAGAGAAAGGTAAATTTCTTAGGTTTATAGTATCTAAAGATGAAATGATTATTGACCCTGAAAGAACCCAAGCTATTTCTAAGCTCCCCCCCCCTTCTTAAAAAAATGCCATGTAGTCCTTTTTGGGCAAGATTAATTTTGTCAAAAGATTTGTCCCAAGTTTCTCGGAAATGGTAAGACCCTTACAGAATTTAATAAAAAAGGATGTTTTATATCGTTGGGGACCACAAGAAAGTCAGGCCTTCGATTCAATTAGAAAATCAATAATAGAATCCCCTTCCTTGATGAGTCCCGATTTTTCTCAGGATTTCACTCTTTATACCTTTTCTTCTGACCGATCTTATGTTGCTGTGTTGACACATAAAAATGATGAAATCAATGAGATACCTATTTTCTTCATGAGCTCAACTTTCAAAGGAGCAGATCTTAACTACCCAACAATAGATCAACATGCATATGATGTTTTTAAAGAAGTGAAACACTTCCGGTTATACCTGCTGAAATCCAGAACCAAGGTTATTGTTCCTTACCCAACTGTAAGAAACCTGTTAGTACAAAAAGAAGTGGGTGATAAAAGGGAAAATTGGATGAAGTTATTATAGGAATATGACATTGAAATAACCCCTGCATAGATTGTTAGAGGTCAAGGCCTATGTAAACTAGTGGTTGATTCAGTTGAAGAATAGGAAAGTCAAATCAACACCTTAACTGTAAATAAACATAACAAAAAATAAATCAGGTGTGCACAAGTTACTATCAATTCTTGGTATGAGAACATTAAATTTTATTTGACACATGGATCTGCTCCTGGTAATATTTATCCTAAAAATAGAAGAGCACTTAGGCTAAAATCTGCATCTTTCCAGTTAATCAATGATGTATTATTTCAAAAGAACTTTGATGGTGTTCTTATGCATTGTTTGGAAAATGAAGATTCAGAGAGAGTGCTATCTAAAATCCATGTAGGTGAAGTCGGTGGTCACTTCGGTGGAGATACCACTACTCACAAAGTGCTAAGAGTTGGGTACTATTGGCCTACTTTGTTTAAAGATTCCCATGCGCTGTGTCATAAATGCATAATCCGCCAAAAGGCTATAGGACGGGTGAAAAAGGTAGCATTCCCTTTTCAACCTGTTACTGTAGATTCTCCTTTTCAGCAATGGGGCCTTGACATCATAGGACCAATCGATCCTTCTTCTTCTTCGTAGCACAAGTATATCCTTACAACAACAAATTATTTTACTAGATGGTCTGAGGCTGTACCTTTAAAAGTGGTGAACACAAATCAGGTAGTATATTTCCTAAAATCTCATATCATCACTCGATTCAGCGTTCCCGAATGTTCGGTATTTGATAACGCCTCTTAATTTTCATCCCTTGATATGAACGTTTTTTATTTGGAAAAAGGGATTAAATTGAAGTATTCTTCAAGATACTACCCTCAAGGAAATGGCCTAGCAGAATGAACAAACAAAAATTTAATCAAGATTATTAAAAGGATAGTTTCAGAAAATCACAAAAATTGGCACAAGGCACTCTATAATGCACTTTGGGCTAATAGGGTAAACCCAAAATACTATGTTGGTAATTCCCCTTTCTTTCTTGTCTACGGAAGAGAAGCAATTCTCCCTCCACATGTTTTACTTCCCTCACTGCAAATGTCGCAGAAAGTTCAAGAAGAGGAGTGCCCTCCTCTAGAAAATCGAATAAATGCCTTATTGAAACTAGAGGAAGTGAGAACACAAGCAAAGCAGAAACTGGATCATCATCAACAAATTGTAAAAATTTGGTTTGATTCAAATTCTTCTTCAGATAGGAATTTCAATGTCGTAGACTTGGTTCTCAAGTGGGACAAAGCTCATGAGGGAAAGGGGGAACACACCAAGTTCCGGAATCTGTGGTTGGGACCATTTGTAATTTCTAAAAAATTGGGTCCCAGCTCTTTCCGTCTGCATAAATTGGAGGGATAGCCAAACACTTTCCTAGCGAATGGCCAGGCTCTCAAAAGGTATTTCACCTAATGATTTCAAATCCACCTTTTTTACATATTGTTTTTTTAATTTGCTTTTTTGTTTTTTGATTTTGGTTCTTTTGATTTTGCTTGATTTTGATTTATTTTCAAATAAAGATGTCTGGGTCACCATTTAACTTGTGGAAGGGGAAATCAACATTTTCATTCATTAGAAACAACTGACAACTCCTCGAAGAACCAGTGATGTGAATGCTAAAACTCAGATCAACATAAGTAAATTTCTGTTCAAAACAATGTTCCTGGTTTCTCTCTAAAATTACGAGAAAACACGATTATCATTAATAAAATTCTTAACGCTGTCCCTGTTTTAAGGAAAACAACTCGATTATACCTTCCTGTCATGAAGATGGTTTCTTAACAGAAATCTAATTATTCAGATCATGATAAAGGTCGTCAAATGAGAAAATAAGTTGTAAAAGATCAAGTTTTGTTTTCAAAATCTGAGAGTTTTTAGCGTCACCCCGCTCTCTTGAATGGCATAAGGTTTTTCAAATTTGTAAACAAATTCTAGAGAGTTGAAAGCATTGCAAGGTGTGGGAAGTGTCTGTAAACCCACCAAGACATTGAACAAGTCTGTTGGCAGCGGGTAAATGCATGCATGCATGATGCCAAGGCAACTTCGTAGGGGTACTGAACAAGCCTGCTGGCAGCGAAGCAATGTCGGGTTTAAGAAAATTTTCAGGTATGTCCTATTGAATTGGTCAAAAGTAAAGTTGTTATTTATCATGAATGGATGACTCTTGGATAGGACAGAGGTGTTAGAGTGGGTCAAATGACATCCATGCTGAGGCTATGGATGCCTTCTGAGGCTATGGACCTGTCAACAGTATTGGAGTCGGTTGCCTAAACATCATTTTGCTCGTAATATAGATTTGAAACCAGATGGTATTTTTGACAGAAACACATCTGATGCTAGACTGCGTTATTTTCTGAGTTTTGATCAGGATGCTTGAGCTGCTGTCAACTATTTCTGAAAAATTCATTCTTTCTGATTCACCCTAACATGGATTTTCTGGTGATGCAGAGATAACTGCTTCATCCAATACATTTCCATTGTTGGCAGCCACACATGATTTTGATATTTAACACGATCAGAAGAAATTGCATTTTTTTGTAGCTGCCATCACCTCAATTTTCTAAACATTTTTGAGAGTTTCGAAATGATTGTTGGATTAAAAGCTTTGCTTATTAATTTCTTATTGTTTGAATTTTTGTTTGTTTTATTTTTAATTCATGACTACAAGCATGAATTAAACATAAAACTTAGCTTGGTGTTATAATTTTTTGTGCCTTAGAAACATCTTTTTAAAGGTCACCCATATTTAATTAAAATGCAAATCTTATGAAATGGTTGTTGGATCCATTTTTTGTGTTAATATGATTATTATTGTTTCAATGGTTTGATAGTTCATTATCGAATTGCTTTGATTCATGAAGAACTTTGGTTAATTATTTGATATCTTTTTGTTTCAATGGTCGTATCAACATTCATACCAATGAGTACAAACCTGTTGTACTTGCGTTTTTGCCTTACCTAGCTGGCTCAAAGCATTAATGAAGCTATTCATTATCTGAATAGGGTTTGGTACTATGTAGTTTTGACACTCATCATAAGATATGGTAAGGAATACAATGAACCCTATGGTTTTCGTTCCCACTATCCGAGTTATGATAACCCACAGGTTCTGCTATTTTCGTGTTTCCACTCTCCATTCAGACTTGTTTCTATTGCTCACACGATTGGAACCTAAAACTTTTCTGAGTAATATCTGTTGCATTCTGCTTACAGTGGCCATGGTGCCCGTCATTCACATAGAGCCAAATGGATGCCAGGCCTTACTTTCCCATGAATATGCGATTGAGGACCTAAAGAATCATGGTTGGGATATAATCCTTAAGAAATTTGAGGGTTATAATCTTCAGGTAGCAGAATCCTTCGCACGAACCTTTGACAGAAGATTTCGTTAGCAAAGCAACATGACTCCCATCAAAGGGAAATAAATGGTTTAAAAACACCAGGATATAAGAAGTCTCGTGGATTTTTTTTATGACCTCTCATAAAACCAACTGTTGTGTAAAAGGTATTCCTATCACCCTGTTAAAACCTAGATGGCATAGTTTATTGTTAATTCTGAAACATTTGTTACTTGCAAAGGTCGATACATACTTGTCTTTCTCTACCATATCCTTTTGCTCATGAATTTCATAGGTTTCAATTTATATATTCCATTTTACTTATTGATGAGTCTCTATAAGATGTCCAAGCATTACAAGCGACATGGTGTCAATTAGAGCATGTTCCACCATGTATTGGTTAAAATCTTGTTGATGTATCATCTGTTGACCATAGGTGATAGTTGGGAGATCTTTTTGATGAGGAATGGCTTCGCCCAGGATGATCCTACAACAAAACCTAACTTAGACAAGACAGTGGTTGAAGACCAGTTCGGTAATTCAATTAATGGACCAGAGTTTACTGATAAAACCCCTCTAGACAAAGAATTGTCGTGTAAGTTTTCACCTGCAAGATTTCCAGAGCATGAGACTGATGAATTGAAGGGAAATGATCCTCTTGTTCCTGTGAATGATGCTAGCTTGAATGTTAATGTTAATTCGGATGCCAAGAAACTTTGTAAAGGAACAAAACAACAATGCACATACTTGGGTTTCAAGAACAAGAAAGTGGGTCGCCTAATCTCTAGGAAACTAAGGAACCGAAATGATACTCATCTGAGCTCGATCAATATGATCGAGATCGATGAGGGTTCGGATCCTGAGATAAAGGATTTTATAGCTCTGGAAGATCTAGAAATTCAGGGTTGCATGAGGGAGGTTATCATTCATACTGAACCATATGATTTGGTAACAAATCTAGCACCATGCCTTAATGGTAAAGGATTATTCTCGGGTATTAGGCAAGATATGAAGAATATAACAAATAAGACTAAAGCCCCCTTGGTTGATTGTGTCCCTCATCGATCTTCCATCTTCCCTGTACATTGTGATGGATGTTTCGATTGGGTTGAGTGTTACTATACCGACATTCCTCTCTTACAGGCCTGAAATAAAAATTTAACTGCTCAGAATGATTTGTTGAAGCAAGAAAACCTTGATCTCAAGGCACATGCCGAGAGGAAGACTAAACATATCAAGAGATCTGGAAACATAGTCATTAAAAATGCGACCAATGTCAAGAAAATAATAAACTCTAAACTATCCAACCCCTCTTTAGTTAACTTTTAATGGTAAAACAATTTTATTTTCCTTTCATTTCATTTTTGTTATCTAATTCGAAATAAGTAGTTTTGAAGTTTGATTTCATTTACTAAAATTAAGACTAGCTACAGAATCTTTGATTCTGTAGCCAAGTCTCTTTTAATAAAAAATAGTTATTAGTAATCATTTTTCTAATTTATCAAATTGGTTTTGCTTTTCTCAGGAAATGGGAGATTCTGCTGCTGATTATTTGGAGGAAATATTTTCAATTATACGCCTAAATGATTACTAGTTTCTCCTTCTTTATGTTTTATAAAAACTTTGATTTAATTTTTGAATAAACCAACTCTGTTATGAGTGGTTTCTAATCCACTATTTTTGTAATATTACTTGATTTTGGGAGATTCAAATCTATCCTGTGAGATATGAGTATGTGGATCCCAGGTTACTTTAAATACTGTTCACTTTGTTAGTGAAAGAGATCCTTTTTGGAACACATTATGGACATGTAATTCCTAAAGACTTTTTGGACAAGTTGTTCACATTTCGGCTTTAGACCAGCGTGGCATTGTTCCATTTATGTTTTGCATATTATATTATGGAATATATACATGTTACACAACTTTAGCCTCATTAGCATGTAATGTTTCATTTTATTCAGCGCTTTAAATTTTGTCTATAACTTATTGTTTCATATATTATATCTGTGGTCATTATTTCACTTTAATATCATCGATTTTTCCTTGATGTTAAGTTGACAGATCATATGAATGTTTCACATTAAAATTTATTTTACTGTAGACATTCATCATTACAAGGTCACTGGATTTATAAGTTTATCAATCTATTTTTATATCCTTGCTCCCAAAAAATACCTTGAGTTTATTCTAGAGATGATAGCACAAGCCTGTTACAGATTTATCTCACAGGCAAGATAACCGGAAGTTTGGATTGCACAGGGATATAGACACAGTATGAGATTAATATTAGGTTAATGTTATTCACATTCAATTTCCGTTATTAGTTTATTAGTGAAATAAGACAGTTTAAATTGGTTGTGACTATTATTTTGTTCTTGTTTCAGATTATGTTTTATTAGTATCTTTTGAGTTTTTAGATTTTAAATTTTTAAACAAAAAATATAAAAATATGTGCTTTCTTTATCTGCTTCGTAAACAATTACAAAAACATTGATTTCGCAAGACATCCACCAAAACTTGCAAATTGTAAATATCTTTTTCATAATCACATGTTCATATTTATGTTTTTGTTCAACATTCGTAAATAATTAGAGTCATGTACATAGTATCATAGTTATAGCTTTAGGGTAGTTTATTTTCTTTCATTATTTTAGGACCGTAGTTGGCTAACAGATCCATTAAACTCGTCATGATAGATCACACCAAACGACTTGGGTTAATTAGACAACCCCAGACCAGATCTATCCTTCCAGTTGATGGTGTGTTAATTACGCCCGTCAACAATTACCTTGGTCATCATTTTGCACAAGGACAACATAAACTGCTTCCTCGATGGCATTAGTATATATCGTGAATTCCTTCTCAAAATCCGGCTTCGCGAAAACCAGTGCAGAACTGATTGCTTTCTTAATCCCTTCAAAAGCATTTTCAACATCATCTTTCCAAGAAAAATAATGATCTTGCTTAAGCAGATTGCGAATTGGTTTGACCATCACAACAAAATCTAGAACAAACATATGGACAAAGTTAATAACCCCCATAAAATCTTGAACCTCCTTCTTGGAAATGGGAGCATGCAGATTAAGGATAGCAACAATCCTTTCAGGATCAATGCTTATTCTTGAATCAGAGACATTGTGTCCAAGGAGCTTGCCCTCGGTAACGCCGAAAATGGACTTGGAAGGATTTAGAGAAATGCCAAATTTCCTACATCGCATGAGAACTTTTCTCATATGACCAAAATGATCTGATCGGATTTTAGAGTACATCGTTAAGTCATCAAAGTAGATCTGAATGATCTTACCAATCAAATTGTCAAAATCTATTTACATAGTTCTTTGAAAGGTGGCACCTGCATTGGATAATTCAAAAGTCACACGCTCATAAGAAAAAGTACCCCCACAAGTAATAAAGGTGGTTTTGTATTTATCTTCCCTTTTGACCTTGATTTGATTGTAACCAGAAAAACCATCAAGTAAGGACATCATTTGTGACCCTGCAAATTGCTGCAAAATAATTTTCATGTTAGGGAGAGGGAAGTGATCTTTTATACTAGCTTGATTTAATACACGAAAATCAACGCATAATCTGATTTGACCAGTTGTTTTCCAAACATGAACCAAATTTGAAACCCATTCAGAGTACTTGACCAGAAAGATGATTCCAACCTTCAAGAGTTTTTCCAACTCCTTTCAAATAGTTCCTTCTAGCGTAGGGTTGATAGGTCTTTTATTTTTCCTAACTAGTTTTATGCCTTTCTTAATGGGGATGTCATGTTGTATAAGACCAGTATCAAAAACACGAAGATCCTCATAAGACCAAGTGAAAACATCTTGAAATTCACCAGGTAGCTTGGAAAAATTCATTTTCTCTTCATCTGAACATTTGGCACCTATTTTAACATTCTTTGGAGCCTCAGGTGTCCAATGTTCAAGGAGATGGTTTCACCCACCTTCCTTTTCGACTCCTCTTCTTTTTATTTCTCTTTATTGCTTACATCACTTGATGAAAACAAACTCTATAGAGGAGTCAAGCCCTTAGGAATCTTGTTATCTTCTATGGATATAATGTCCTTAGGCTTAAAAGGTTCGTTTTGAATGAAAGCACAAATGATCTCATCATTTGGGAAGACCTGCCAAGATTCTATATTGTCGGGGATATGTGGATGATATAGAGATTGAAAGGTACAATCAGGTTTGTGTGGAAGAAGTTTTCGATTAGGGGAGGCTGCAAAAACAACTAATCGATCAACCATTGAGTTTAACTCCCTCTTGACATGAGTGATGTTGAAAGATAATAGGTTCGAGATAAGTGCCGAAACAGTTTGGGTGTATCGTTTTATCAACTTGTTGCTAGGAGAGTAAATTTTACGTACAAGGTTGACAACAAGCTCAGAATCCCCAAAAACTGAAAGGTGACCACAACCAATATTATAGGCGTTCTCAATGCCCAGTAAAAAATCTTCGAATTCAGTGACATTGTTTGTGCAAGCAAACTCCAACCTATAAGAAAAGTTATGGATTTTTCCTACAGGAGAAATCAAGATAATTCCAGCTCCATTACCTTCATTAGAGCATGAACCATCAAAGTTCATGTGCCACATACCATCATCTAAATCAATTTTTTCAAAGGGAATTCTATCCTCCTCGAAAAATATGGAATACACCCCTAGGTCCTCTTCGATATAATTTACATTAGGCTGTGGAACACTCTCTATGTAAGGTGAGATCCTTCCTTCTCTAAGGACTATAATTTTTTTACCATTCTGAGGAACGGATAAGTGTGTCCCATCAAGTGAGAGGTATCCACCTGCAAAATATTTCCAATCTCTTCCCAAGATGATTGAGTAATTGCTTACTGGCATATCAATTACTTGAATACTAAGGGTTGTCCTTATTTCGGGGTGTGCGCACAAAACTAAGGTCACATCTTTAATCTCACCTATGGTTGTTTATTGTAGACTATTATAGGAGAGCATGATTTTGGCATTTTCATTTGTACAAGACAAGCCTAGATCTTCCATAATAATCCTCGAAATTACACTTGGGCCCAAACCGCCATCAATGAGGCAACAATGGACGATCTTATCCATAATATCTACATAAATATAAAAAGGGGTATTTTTTACAGGGTATCTAAAGTTATGTACACCTACTTTATTTACAGACGAATCCTCTTCATTCACCTCTTTAGAGAGATTGGATACAACATAAGCTTTTCCTTCCCTGAATTTTTTTAGATGCATTTGTTGTTCAGGGAAGACAACCATGTCTAGAAGGGTTGCATCCTCTTTGATGTTGGCCAATTGATTCAATATATTGTACTTGGAAGAGGAGAAGTTGTTCCTTGACTGTCAGGAACCTTAGGAACCTGAACAATAGAAGAGAGTGAGGATGAGCTCGGGCTAGAAGAATTGTGGGGAAGATCAAATTTTCCCTTGGGAGCACAGGCTTTGTTCCTAGTATTGATGATCATGACATCTTCTGGCTCTACAAAATCTAGGACAACGATAGTAGTTTCTGGTCTTTTACCAAAGATCTTATCTCTGGCACTCTTCCTTACCTCACATGTGGCTTCCTTGTAGAAGTTACACCAACTTTGAGGCAAGATAGCTTTAGGCTGAAAATTATTTTCAATCAAATTTCTAAAGGGGGGTGCAGAAGAGGATGAAGCTCCATGGGTGAGAGGGGAGACATTTCCCTTTTGCTCATACGCTATCATATGATTATTCATATCTTGTACTCGCTGTAAGAGGGAAGACATGTCTATCTATTTAATTGATTCTCCCTGAGGAAGACCTATTCTTTCAAGCTGTTCTTCATACTCTAAACAAGTATGCAGAGCAGAACCGAGATTATCAATGGATTTTTACTCAAGCCTATGAGGGTAGGGGGAAGGTAATGCATTGTAGTAATTCATGAAAGCGACTTGGTTCCGAGGTCGAATGAGTTCAGGGATTTGATTGTATAACTTGGTGAAACGCAAGTTGAAGGATTCGATGGTCTCACCATCCTTATAGGTGACGTTATTGTATTCCCATAACTTCTTGGCTGGGATTTTAGATTGCCCATAAGTGGATCTGAACTAGTAGATTAACTCCTCCCAAGTAGACATAATCTTAGGAGGAAGCTCAAAGAAATTGACTGCAGCCTTTCCTTCTAAGGAATTGACGAATAAGCACATGCAAGTATCATTGTCATTGGCTTCTATGTTGTGACAAGTATTAGAAAATGTCACCAGGTGTTTGTTTGTAGTGACAGTGTTATTTCCTAAAAACCTAGGAAGATGATATTTGAATTTAGGAAGTGGATGAGTAGCAGGTGCTAGGTTAAGAGGAGAGGACACATGCCAGAGTGTGGTTGTGGCGTCTTCTTCAAAATGAAAAAGCCCATACTTTTTAATGACTTTGGTGGGATTCGTGGTATATTGGACAAGGATATGGTGGCTATATAAGCTACCAATCACTGACGAAGATGAAGAATGAGAAGAGGAAGCACTTCTAGTGCCACCAGAGCCACCACTAGATTCCATCTTGTGGATGATAGGTGAGGGCAAGAAATATGAACTAAATGAATCAGACAAAGTCTTCCTTAGAGCACTTTGTTGGGTAGACAACACAACGTTTCTTCTTCCTATTTCAGTAATAGGATTAATTTTGGGTTATAAGCCTATTCTTCTTCTAGAGACATGAGAGTCTAAGGACATGAAAGAAAGGCCAAAACTGAAGGAACAAGAAGGTTACTGTTGATTTCTAGGTTGTATACGTCTAGCTTCCCAACGTTCTTGGGCAGTAATATCTTGTTCAATTGTTGACCATGAATGATTAAGCTTAGCACGAGTATTGGCAGTGTCTAAAATGGTGTTAAACAGGTTCAAAGCAATGCTGGTCTGATCTTGAAGACCGGGCTCAATATTGGGATGCCTTGCAATAGGCACAGTCTTTAAGAAATAAAAACAGTCAAAGAATCAATATCAGAAAAATAAATGTATTCGATGATAATGAAGTATAAAAATTAACCAGAGATATATTGAAGATCTCCCTAGTATGGTCGCCAAATAAATGTTGAGGAAAATATATGAAATGATCTTACTCAAGAAATTTCAGATTCTGCATGGCTAAAGAAAAATAGACGGGAATTTCACCCTATGTTTATAGCCATCAAAATTGATACCCTAACTTACAAGTATTGATTACAAGTGCTTAGGCTAGTCTTTTTATAAATAAAAGCTTGCTATAAAATTCATTTTTATATGTTTTTTTGAATATAACAGTTACTAAAATAAATGTAGAGACAGAAGCAAAGACACCAAGATGACAATCAAAACAGATGAGACATAAAGCAATCCTTTATTTCATTCCAATTCACCAAAGAGTCATTCTTTTTACAAAATTTCGTGAAGAATTTTTGGACCAAAGTCAAACTTAGACATCCTCAATGGAACACACAAAAGGACTTATGACAAAAAATTGAAAATTGAACTCTAAAAGATGGATCATCTTTCCACAGATTGTTTCCCACTCGACTTTGCACAATAGCCTTTGTTAGTCATGAAAACTAATTCACAAACAGACAAGTCTACACAGACTATCAAAGATAGATCAACACCTCTGAAAAACAAGTGTCTGAATGATGTAATTCAATCCTAAATCTTGTTGTCCACAATAATACCCTGCTATCATAAAAAATAATTAGGCTTATGATCAATTAAGGAATGAATGAAAACTGAACTATCTCAACACAAACTCAAAGAGAAAACCTTAGTATGCTTTTCCTTCTATACTCCTCTTGTTCCTCCCTTTCCTTTTTCCTTTAAGCAAATTAGAATTGGTTGAAGTGGTTGAACTACTTCATTAGTTAAGTTAACTAAAAACTCAACCAACTTTTTAGTTAGGGGGAAAAGTAATAAATTATAATAAGGGTTTAAAATAAATAATAACTAGTAGGTGGGACCCCTTGTGACTCCCCTCTAGCTCTTAACAATCACAACACAACTAGTTAATTTAACAAACATCCCTCCTTGTGACTCCCATCATCACATTCATGTTTGATAATTTATTTCAATGATATTTGCAATTGTTTCCAAAATATATTACCAGTATATCCAAAAACATGTTGTCCAAAAAAAACACTGAACTCAACTTTCCTTAACAATTAATAAATAAAAACAACTTAAAATCCATATTTTCCAGTCTGTGAGGCAATCTTTCCCCTGTTTCTATTATCACCTTTTAATCTCTCTGAATTTTCCTTAGGGTGTGTGGAGCCTTTAGGCCTAATCTCGTTGATCATATGAGAGAAATCGTCCCTCAAATGTATGCAGGAGGACACAGATTCATTAGAATCATTTGAAGGTGAGGTAGGGGCAGTAGTGGATTTCCCCTTGTCATGGGCCTTGTTGGCCTTGGTTTTCAACCTTTTTCTTGAAAATATCATTCCTGTATGCATAATTGATTAGCAAATAGTTTCTTTATCAACCATACATGACAAATCTTTTAAAAAATATGAAATAAATTTTGGCTCAGCAACATATCAGACTCATGCAATCCAATCCATACAAATTGTTTACCCATTGTCAATGAGCAGGGGGTGAACAGAGGTTCTGGGATATGCGAGGGGTTTGTATTGAGAGAAAAATGTTAAAATGAGGGGGAAAATAATCATGGTTACTATTCACAGGAAACAAACAATAAACTGTAATGTAAACCAAATAACATGTCACTGTAATCCATCCAAGAAACTGTGATTTCAAACTATTTCCATACAGAATTCCTCTTAACTGTAATTAAATTTTAGGAACATGGAGTGAAAAATGAATATGGGAAGGCGAGAGGATCGTAATTAGCGAAAAGTGAAATAATGGTAGGGAGGAGAGAGGATATTGTTCATAAAATTAATTAATTAATCCATAACCATTCTATATCAATGCAAAATATCCAACACTAACCAAATAATCACTGTAATCAATTTAAACAACTATTGTGCATAATTTAATCATTCTTGTGTATTAACTTGTTCACTATCCTCAATTAAATATTTAACACAGTGTCATCAAACTCAAACAATATGCTCTCCAAACAACCTGTACAAGAGTTATGTTTCTTCACATTTGTCCCATTTAATATTTAAAAAATTCCCAAATGAACACACAATCACTTGTTCCGATTCTGTTCAACATCAAAACATCAACCAATGCCCATGAATTATTTATTCAATCAAACACAGACACAAAAATCATGGCCAATTCCATTCCTCTAAACAACTTAATAATCAAATTGAAATGAAATCATACTGTTATAAAACCCATTCTCATCCCTGATGGTGTAACCAAATGATAACCATAACCATATGCATTGAACAAACAAGTCACCACTTTTATGATTTTAAAATTTCAATACTCTCGATTGAAAATTAGAACACCCAGTAACAACAACCATCCATTCAACTTAACCATGTTGTAGGAAACCCAAACCATTCAACGAAACGCAAGAGAATTTCTGTGACTGTACATGTCTAATTTCTTCGAATCAAAACATAAAACGATGTTGAGATATCAATATAATCCAAGGAGACATAAACTGTATGCCCAATTCCATTTCTCAAATCAACCAATTCAAACCATGCCGAACTATCGAGTCAATTGCCACAATACAAGAATACAACGATTATATACCAATCATAAGAACCGTTGTGGAAGCTATTAATAGAGATGACCAATAACCAACCACTATCGACGATACTCCAACAACTCATAATAGTCAAACATGTGCCCGACAGGATAAAGCTGACTCCAAAACAGGCTTTTGAATAATCAAGGGTTTTCTCTGTGGACTAACATAAGAAGATTGGAGTTGACCCCCAACAACGGGTGAGAATCTCTGAGACCATATGGTGGACACATAGGCCATACCACCAATAAATTTTTAGATAGGGTGACAATTCATGATATAGGAGAGGCTATGAACAGAGGAGCAGAGGCTTCATTTTTGTCCGTAATAACACCGAGAACACGCAGGGCATCATTCTCGTAGTTTTTTTTTCCAATCAACCTGAAAAATGCTGAGATAAAACATAGCCATGAAATATAAATCAACCTTAAGCAAGCCCCTTGGCATAATATCCACTGTGCAAAGATCAATATCATGAACGAACCCATACCCAGGTGAAATGATACGCAATGCCACAAGGTGGTTCGAAACAAACTTAGATACACCATAAAATCAAAACGACCGGGCATGGTGCCAAGAAAACTATGGGGACATCCAACAAATCAGGACTGAATGAAACCCTCCACCCAAAACCAATAAGGATGACATAGAGCCTTCATGGCTTCTAGCACTCATAAACCAATGAACCTGTGACTTCAATCATCATTGCAATGAAAACCACACAAAACATCTATTTCAGAGAAATATCACAAGTTTACACAGTTGCTAGTCTCAAGAAAAGAATATACCCATACATCATCGTGCCAATATCTATTTCATAACTAGAGCGGGTTCATGGATGGAGAAAAAGACATACCTGTAACCAAAATCCTTAAAACATGAGCTTGGTCGATCTGTTCTTCCCTTGCTTGCAAATCGGAGCTTAACCACGACATAACACAATTGAACAATAACCAAGCTAGGTTGACAGCCAGTGGGAGGGGTATGGAGTGGCATGCAGTAAATGCACATCATTTCCATCCCTTAATCATTTAATCACTTAGCACGCGCCATCCAACCATTCGATTAATTCAGTCAATTAAACAATGCATCGAAACCAACATCCAAAATGTGCCACCATACTAACCATTGCCAACCAATAACGCATATCAAATGTGCCTTCACATGACTCAATATATCACATAGCCATTTTACGTTTCTAGTTTGGATTAACACCATTCCCCTTAAACTTTAAATGCATAGTGCAACATTGTATAACATAGTAGCATAGTTCCTCTATTTTGGATTTTGTTCATATTTCTTTATTTCTTTTCAATTTCTCTTATTTGTTGTTACTAACATGTATCTTTTGCAGGTGTCACAGTAATAATTCAAGGAGTAAGTAGAAAAGGTCACAACATATATCATAAGACATTTTAATATGACATTAGATCCTTGAGCAATAGAACCAACACATAACATGCATTATCCCTCATCCATTTGTTCTGAATAGGATCGATCATTGATCATGCTGAAACCTGTAAGCAGTGTTGAACACCAGTAAAACATCAAATAAAAACCAGATCTGATCCTTCAATCTACAAGGGGGTCCCACCTACTAGTATTATATATATCATTTATCTTATAATTAATAGGCTTTAGCAATACTTTGCGGAAAAATCCTCGTTGCGATTTTTATCGTCAACAAACAACATTTCATCATATATTATTTTGAAATAATTTCATAGCTTGGCAACTTCAACTATGATTTCATCCCAAATAATATGTCAGGATCCTATTAGATAGGGTTTGCCTGACAATTTTTTCTTCATTTTCTCTATATTTATTAGCAATTTAGCTTTTCGTTTTTTATATTCTTCAATAATTTTGTATTTGTCTTTGATTTCTTCATTTTGAGTTGCAATGGTTTTCTTCAGTTTATCAGTTTTATATCCCTTTAGATTTAAATCGGTTGGATTACTGAGAAAGGGGGTGAATCGGTAATAGATCAATTGAATCCTTTTTAACCATAGAATGCAAGTGTTATATTAGTGTAGCATTATCATCCAATAATTGCAGAGTAAATAAACAATGAAAAAATGAGAAATCATACACATACATAGTACACCAATGTTTTTATGTGGAAACCCAAAGCGAGAGAAAACCATAGAATGCTTTTTCTTATATGTCTTGAAGAATTACATTCATTGGAAGAACCAACTTCCTTTGTTTTCCAGCTACAACTGGAAGGAGGCTCCAACCCCCTAGTTTCTCAGGCTACAGCCTTATGGAAACTCCAACTCTCCAATTCTCTGGCTACAACCAGAAGGAGGCTACAACCCCCTAAGTTCTTCAGCAACAACTAGAGGGTGGCTACAACCACATGTCCTTGCCCCATCCAACCACCCTGAAATATAAATTCCAAATGTAGACAACCCGTCACTCTCACTAAATCAACCACTTCCACTGTCAACCTATCACTGTCAACTTGTACCAATAACCTGTAACAACCTGTACCAATCAGCTTGAACCAAACAACCTGTACCAATAACCTGTAACAACCTGTACCAATCAACCTGAACCAAACAACCTGTACCAATAACTTGAACCAACATATACCATGTATCAACCATGGATCAACCTTGACTCATAAAGGTGTACCAAGATCATCAACTATACACTCATGTATGTGCCAACTCATCAACTATACACCTCATGTATGTGCCAACTCATCAACTACTTGTCTCAACCATGTACCCAACAT
>JASDQU010881968.1:42089-55832 GCA_032191745.1 Picea mariana
GAGGTATGATAAACATATGGAAGACTATCATTCTATGGAAGGGAGTGTCCATATATTGTACCATTGGGTAAGGGATCATTGGGAACCAAGTCAATGGGATTCTTGAAATTTTAGTGCAGAGGAACCCTTATAGCTGAAAAATTATATTTGTGCTCTACAATATTGTCAACCTTCTTATGTTATATAGAAATTTCTTGGACCAAGGTTGTGGTGGTCACATTGAAATTTTGTTCACCTTTTGATTGGATCGTGAAGAGGGAAAATGTTTTGGTTTGAGAGATTACTTTTCATCACCGTTTTCTCGAGATCAATGAAATGGTAGTAGTCGGGAATACCTCTGGTACTCTGTAGAGATGACCTCCTAGAGTAATAATGACACTATGGGGTTGAGACTGAAAAATAACATGATGCTTCCATGTATAAGGTTGTCCTAAAAGAACATCACAAAATTCAAGTGGGGAAACATCACATAGTACCTCATCTTTGAAGGGCTCGATTTTGTAGGACAAGTTGATGCGAAGGTATTGTCCCTGGCTCAAACGACTGATGGTGTATGGTTGAGGGTGATTTTTTTTTGAAAACTTCAGTCTCTTGATGACCTCAGCTGAGATCATGTTATTTTGTTGGCTCCCACTATAAAAAATTAAATACAGTGGGGTCCCCTTCACCCACATCTGTGAATGGAAGAGACACTCACCTCCTCAAGCTCCTATGGCTTTCCTGGTTGGATTTTTGTGGTTGCAATGGTGGCAGTGGGTTCTGCATCAATGATGCATTTCCATTTATTGTGCTATGAATCAAAGTCCGAGTTAGGTTCTGATTCTTTTTCTATAATCTTGGCCACTAGTGACTATTTGAAGTGACATTCATCAGTGTCGTGCTAGGGGATTTTTTTGAACTTGCACCACTTTCGGGTTTCCTTATTCAACTTCCCATCACCCTTCTTAGTCGATGGATTGGAATAATTTTCTTTAGATTGAATCTCCTTGCTTTGTCCTTTGTTCTGTGAGTTAATATTTCCTTTGCCATGCTTCTGTTGCGGCGTATTTGAAAACCTAAACTCCCTCTGACTCCACTACTTGAATTTATGATCAATTTTGACTGCATATTAATAAGAAAATCCCAATGAGTATATGTCCAAGAAATCCATATATGTTTGGATTTACTTGTGTAGTCCATTTCTATACTTCAAAACCAAGTACCGCTCAAAATCTTTGATACCCAACTTTGAGCATAAGGTATGGAAGATGTTAGTTTATTTTTGCACCGGCTAGTCTCTTTCCTGACACAGAGTCATCCATCTCATATATTGGTCATCATAGCTTGAGAACATCCACAAAGGCTAGTCTTACCTTAACAACATTGGTCTCACCTTGATAGGATTTGATGTTCACTTTGAACAAAGAGCGGGAATATGTAATGTTGGAACTTGGTCTCTCTTTTTACAACTTATTTTCTACATCCTTCTTAGGTTCTTATTTGTATTCAAATTTCCTATTAGATATAATGTATGTGTTAGAGCTACCAAAATCTATGAAAGTTCTGAACTTTCTCTCTAATTATATTATGATGATCACCATGTTGCAAGAGATGTCAAACACTTGTGTTTCTAGCTTTGAAAATATCTCCTCTAAGTCATCCCTATGATTGCTACTTACTCATATGCTATGGATATGGTTTGAGACTTATTTCTTTAATCTAATTTATAGATCCTGCAATTTCTCACAAAAAACTAAAGAAAACATTTATAATACCAATATGATAAGTAAAATATCATGGATATTCCACTAGAACAATTCATCAAAAGATATTACAATGTTATGCAAAATATTTATAATGTAGTGTTTACTTAAGATTGAAATTTAATATAACAATCTTAGCATTCAAAATAATGAAATAAAATAAGAATGAAATAAAAGAAGATAAAACAATATGAAAAAACCTAGCTAGAAGGCGAGGAATATGCCTTGTTATTTTCTTGTCAGTTATGAAATGCAAATACAAAGAAATATGAACTCACTATGGAGTTTCCATATATATCGTGGCCTATATGGATTCTACAAGGTCTTTTACTTATTTTGTTCTACTCACAATATCTCAATTTTTTCTTTACTCAACTATGGAACAAAAAAATAAATATGAAAATAATAGAATTTCTTCCTTTCCTAGAAACAAAGTATTTAACATGTCTAGATAAGTGTCCAAGGTTAAGGCTAGGGTTTTTCAATGCCTTGAATCTCAATTAGGGTTAGTGTTCTTGACGCCATATTCTTGAAATTACATGTGACTATCTCCACATGTGTGAGTAAAGGTAACTAATGTGGCATCCACTCATGTTGATGTTTGAATCGGTTAAGATAGAATCAAAAACCTCATGAGGATATGAATCCCCGTGCATTTTTATAGAGGTGATACTCCTCTTTGGATAAAAGATATATATTGAATATCTTGGATTATGGATAGTGATAGATAACAAACCCTAGATCTTTAATGCTTTTATTTATACATGGAATGGTTCTTTAATAACCTAATCTGATATTTATGTGCAACAAGAAATCTTTTAATTGCAGAAATATTGAAGGAAGGCTTCAATATCATAATATATGTATCCTCAACATCATATATACAACCCTCTAAATGACATATAAATAATGGACACATCCATATCTTATCAAAAGAAAAAGGAGAGAAGAGTTTTGATAATCTCAAAGAAATTTAAAATAGTTCTACATTTAATACTGAAATAATTTGATAGGAAAACTCCAAAAAGCTCACACTTATAAATCCCAAGATTTGAGAAATCATTAGAGCAATGCCCCAGAATAGTTCTATGTGGAGTCTTATTCATGAAAGATATTCAATAATACACAAAATCTATTTAGTAGTCACATACATGTCTGTAAATACTCCATGATTATATAATAAAAGTCTTGGAATATTACATGAGACACTCAAGAAATAAGCCTTATGTTTAGTTTAGAAAAATGAACAAAAAACCCTGAGAAATTGGTGTAGTAGAAGAAGAAGAATGTTGGCTTCATTTTGATGGATGAACAATACACAATATATTTGTTAGCTGATCCGAAGGTTGGCTTCATTTGATGGTTGGACCCTTCTGTTCTGATAAACTGTTATGATAATGCAACCTTCTCTCTATCCCTTTGATGAATCCCTTTCTTGCTTTTTAAAACTGACTTTTCTAACTTCTTGAGTAGTTAGGGTTTTTTATTTCTTGGAAAAATCAGTTTAATTAATTCTTCAATAAATTTTCATTAATTAATTTACATCATTGACATATGCATCTTGTAATGGGCCTTTTTTGTCTTTCATAAAAGTTTTTAAATAAAATTTTATTTTGAAAAATTTAATTAACTGCCCTTTTAAAAAGAGGACAGTGTTTTCATTTTATGGATGTGATAATAAATTTATCATCCATGTAAATCATTTCATATGTTATCTTCATCATCTTATCTTTCCAACGAGTCCTCCTGAGAGCAATTTTGATTTCTATATCTCACGATATGAGTTCGTGAAGTCGAGGTACCAAGCAGATTTATCAGCACACCATAAATATATTGTTGATTGTTTTTTCAATTTCCGAGACAAATATGGCCAGTTTAATCCCTTGAAACATGTTCCGTCATATTTCTCGTTGAATTACCTTTCCAATGAGGTAAATTTTTCCCAAATATGACTCTCAGATCTCAAGTTATGGACTTCAAAACATCAAGACTCAACAACCACCGATCAACTTTCATGGGACAATCTAGGCCATTTATTTCAATACATGCTTCTTCATTAAAATTTCGATTTGTTCTCAAATAAATATCCCACTTGCATAGGATATTTTGAAAATTTAATGTATATAATGAAATCTTTACCAAATACTTGATGTGAAACATGTGGAGGTTATGAAGACTTAGTGGTTCGACTCCTTAGGAAATTAATGAAATAATTAAATATTTTAATTGTCCAATCATCCTCTAATAGGTGCCTAGTCATCATCCAATAAGCATGAGTCAGTGATGGTTCAACATTCCACATCATCGCCACATGTCTCAGTGTGATAGTTCACTATGATCTGCCACATGTCAACACCCAATTGGTTTCCACATATCACATTCCCATTCATTGCCATGTGTCATTGCTAGATTGGTTGCAAAGTTTCCATCTAGAGTAATTTGGTTGGTTAGCAATTCATGTAATTAATTTAAAATATATGTTAAGTAGAGAAAAAGGTGAATGAGAGGGGGTAAGGAGAGGGTAATATAAGGGGAGGGGAAAATGAGGGTGGAAGAGGGATAAGGGGAGGTAGTAGTTAGCTTCCATGTGGATTAATTTTGTTGGTTAAAAATTCATATAATTAATTTAAAATATATGTTAAGTAGGGGAAATGGTGAACGAGAGGGGATAAGGATAAGGTAGTGTAGGGGGAGGGGGAAAATGAGGGTGGCATATGGATAAGGTGAGGTAGGATGATGTGGGGGGGAGGGAATATGGGTATGGCAGGTTCATAGGTGAGGGGAAGGTGAGGGAGTATTAAGGCGAGTGAACTTGCGATGATGATGAACTCGCAGTGCATGGAGGAGATATAAGCAGTGAGGAGATGGGATAAGGTTAGAGAAATAAAAACTAAGTATGGGAAGAAAAGGTAGAGAGGAAGTATGATGATGGAGAGGAACAGAGTGGGGAGGGGTTTAAAAATAAAACTAAGTGTTGGAAATAAGAGAGGAGAGGAGGAAAAAAATAAAACTAAGTGTGGACACTATAGGAGAGGAAATATGGAAGAGGAAGTGTGGGGAAGATAAATTCAAGAAACATTCTAAGTGTGTAATGATGTGTTCCAAGAAATGATCTAAGGGATGAATGGTTCCAAGATATAGTTCCAATAAATGAATGGTTCCAAGAGAAAGCATGGTTCAAAGAATTAAACGAAGTTCTAAGAAATTGGTCATATTTCCAAGAAATTGGCTTTGTTGCACATGGAAGAAGCGTTTTTTGTCGGTTTGACTAAAACTTGGATATCTTGAGCATACAAACTCAGATTCTGAATCTGAAAAATGAGTGAAGAAGATGATATTGAGGGATACACATTGAAATTATAATCATTCAAAAAATTTCTTCTTTTGATATCAAGTTTTTTTAATTCTAGGATCGGGAAAATATAGGTGAACATTTTTTTGTCAACAACTGACTCCAACTGCAGGATAGTGACCCCCTGTGGGTTACTGAGAATACCAGAATATGAAGACAAACTACCTTCTCCATTGCGATATGGATTCATCTTCAAAATAGATTCTTGAAATTCTTCTTCCATGCAGTTATCTTCAAATATCGTCTCCACATATCAACTAGTTTATTGTGCAAAATTTTGACTGAAAAAGTAAAATATGTACAAAGAAGATCTATGTCCCCTACCTTACTTGAAGGAAAGGGACACTTTTAGGTGTATGTATATTTCCAATGGATCCATTCACACATCCAACCAATTTTCAGCACGAACTCTAGATTTAAATAACATATTGGGGTTTGTACCAAAGAGTCAAGGGAATGTCAAATATGTGTTAAGGAAAAATTGATCCAGATATGTTGAGAATCTGATGGCATTGCTTGGCCAACAATTTTTTGAAACCATGTTTCAATATAATCAAATATTGATTGCTCAAGAATGTTGTTTTATTTTATTAGATGAGGAGTTTCCAATCTGATAATACTTTCATCTTTCTCCTCATTATTGACCTCGTCCAAGATTCTTTATTTATCAACAATGTCTTGAAATAATTCCTCCTTTGTGCAATGATCATGTTTTCATGGTGAGGTGGAAAAAATGAATTGTTGTTGAACATTTTTTGGGAAATGTAAGGTTATCTTTTGTTGTTCATCAACAACTTCACAGTCTTCAGAAATAAAATATATCACCCACATATCCTCTTGTTGCAATTTCCCTTCATTTGATGCTTGGAATATATCTTCTTCATTAAACTCTGCTTCAAAGAAAAAATCAATAACATAAAATTTTGACACAAAGTGATGAATCTTACCAATATTTACATTCATCCAATTTAAAAATTGTTCTTGTGTCTTGATGTAAACTGTTTGTGCCATTTGAGAATCTAATGTGATGTTTTCAACATGATTATATTGAATAAAATCCTCGTATTCATATTTGAATTCATTATGATCATTACTTTCGAATTGAGCACATGAGAAGTTGAAATTTCCTTCCAATGGAGAATGTAGAGGATAATATTCTTCTTCAGTTGAAACTTTATAGTTCTCATTTTCAGTTTAAAGAACAAGATCTAGAAAAACAAATGCATGTCTTTCATCAAAATTTTATTCTAATTCCATTCCTCTATTGTCTTGAAAGAATATTTGGAAATTTAATATATTAGCACCAATTTCAAGAACATATCTTTCAATGACTTGAGCTCGTTGCATTAACTCTTTCCAAATGCATTTTCCCTCTTTCTTCAATAGAAATTTCAGATTCATGGGCAAATCATTTTCATAGAAATTGAAAATAATGACATTGTTTGGAAACATTTCTTTAGGAATCTCATAAAGAACTTTCATGAATAATGAAATCTTTGACTGTGTATTCCTCGTTCATATGGATTTCAACCAACTTCAAGAAAACAAAATATGGATATTTTATTGGAACATATTCTCCATGAATAAATTTTTTAGTACATCCCAACTAGTGATGGTTCCGAGCAACAATGAGTAAAACCATTCATTAGCATCTTCCTTTAGAGTTAATATGAACAAGCAACATGCGACATCATTTTCATCCACATTAAAAATTTCACAAGCACTCGCAAATTTAATGAAATGTTTCTCTACATCTTCTAAATTATTCCCGAAGAATATGGGAAACTTGTCCATGGAAATATCTGGAAAGGGATGAACTTTTCCTTGCAAATTGAGTGGAATTCTATGTAATTGTTTCTTTCTTTGGATACCCTCTCCCTTTATTGTATTTTGAACTAATTTTGTTGGGGTTGGTGGAAAAGGAAAAACATCTTCGCAACATAAAAGAAAATCATCATAGGAATATTCATATCGATCTTCTTAAAACTCATGAATCTTTTCAGTGAAGTCACTGGGGTATCTTTCTTTAAAATCCAGAGTTTTGAGGATGGATTCACCAAGGAGATCATCCTCCCAAATATTGGATGGTTCTATTCTTTTATAAAAGTTGTCACAACTGATTTATGACTGAATTTCAAAAAAATATCTGCAAGGCCATTCAATGCTCTTTGAACAAGATTTTCAAGAACCCAGTTCATTTTGAATCTTTCTCTCAATCTTCTTTCAAAAATTCAACCAAACAACATATAGTTTTCCAATAATATATGATCTTAAAGGTATTAGATTTTTTGAAAATAAATCACTCCCTAGTATGGTCACCAAAAATGTTTATGTTTGAATCGAGTAAGATCAGAATAACAACCTTACTAGGATATGAATCTCCCTGCATTTTTATAGAGGTGGTACTCCTCTTTTTCTAAAAGATATATATTGAATATCTTGGATTAGGGAGAATGATAGATAGAAAACCCTAGATATTTATTTCTTTGATTTATACATCGAATGGATCTTTAATAACCTGATTTGATCTTTATGTGTAGCAAGAAGTCTTTTAATTGTAAAAATATTGAAGGAAGGATTCAATATCAGAATATATGTATACTCAACATCATATATACAACCCTCTAAATCACATATAAATAATGGACACATCCACATCTTCTCACGATAAAAAGGAGAGAATAGTTTTGATCATATCAAAGAACTTTAAAAGAGTTCTACATTTAATAATGAAAGAATTTGATAGGCAAACTCCAAAAATATCACACTCAGAAATCCCAAGATTTGAGAAATCATTAGAGCAATGCCTTGAAATAGTTCTTCCTGGAGTTTTATTCATGAAAGATATTAAAAAATACACAAAATATATTTAAAAGTCGCATACATGTTTGTAAATACTCCATGATCGTATAAGAAAAGTCTTGGAATATTACAAGAGAAATATTCAAGAACTCAGCCTTATGTTAAGTTCGGAAAAATGAACAAAAATCCTTGAGAAATTGGTGTAGAAGAAGAAGAAGAATGGAGAAGATGGAGATATTTTTTTGCTTATCCAAAGGTTGGATGCATTTCAATGGTTGTAACCTTCTGCTCTGATAATGAAACCTTCTCTCTATCCCTTTGATGAAGCCCTTTCTTGCTTTTTAAAGTTGGCTCTTCTAACATCTTGATTAGTTAGGGTTCATTGTGTAGCCCTCAATCTCAACTAAAAGAAAATTATCCCTCAGAATCTTATAAAAGATATTGAGTTTGGTTGATGTTGATATGTGTTTCTTTAATTTTCCATATGGCATTTTATTATGTGATGTATACATGTTATATTTGTTTTTTCTATGTTACATTTCTCATGTGACCTATTGATATTTCTAATTGTGTGAAGATATGTGTCATGGTGACCATACACATGAGGAACACTAGAATGAATTTGTTGTGATGACCCAAAAAATAGTTCACAATGCTAGATAATCCTTCACTAATCATTATTTTTTCAAATGCTAAAATAATCAACCAATGAATACACAAATTGTTGCTATATATTCTAAATTTTACCACTTAGTTTGACACTTCATAGTCTTAGTTATAGATTTAGGAAACCAAAATCATTCCTCATTATTCACCAAGTCACTATAATATCCTCTTCCAAGTGACAAGGATATTGGGAGACTTAGTAGTCTAGTTTTTCCCCTAGACTATAGTCTCACTGAAAAGGGAACTAAGGGGCCAAATGGTCACTAAGGTGTTAAAGTTATATTATTAAAGTGACTTTGGCTAAAAAGAAAACAAAGGCTAATTGGATAAGATGAGAAAGATAAATTAATGGACCTTAAAAGCCAATTAAATAATTTAAGTGAAAATTAGAAGCTGGAGTAGAAAAGGAGAGGAGGGTGCCTCACTCCTCATTCTTAACATTTCTCACTTTGCATATTGAGCTCTATAACTTAGACGTTTTGAGGGTTTTGAGTCAAAAAACCCCGAGAGATCAATAAGGAGGTGAAATATTCCTCTCTTCCTAATCCAAGCTTGTCCAAGTTGGTGAAATATCCCACCCTCACCATTTTATTCAGTTCGAAATAGTTCAAAGGTGGATTGTGGAGTAAGGGCACAGATTTGGAGTATTTATGCAGGTTTGTGACGCACAGCTGAAGGAAGAGGAGTTCAATTTGTCTAGGAGATTGGGGATCTGAAGAAGATCTTGTTATAGAAGTGTTTTCCATCACTAGGGTGCCTTTTCTCATCAATAATCTAGGATTTATCTCTACATATTGATTTGTTACTGAAGTTGGGCGAATTTATGAAGAAGGGAACACTTGTCCTAGGATATACATTGATTAGGAGGTTCAGATATACACTACATACAAGGAATCTCTTATTATGAGTTTTCTGTATTCAAATCTATATATTAACATCTATTTATAGGGGTTTGGAGGCCATATATTTAGAGGCCGAATTTCCTTGGGTTTCTACATCCAGGGAGGGTGCGATTTAGCTAGGACATCTCTAGTCTTGAAGAAGGGAAAAAATTGATCTTATTAGACTTTGCATGTAGCCATTGGAGGTCTAGGAGGGACCATATCTCTCTCTTGATTTTTGTTTTGGAGGTGCCTTCAACCACAACTTCCAAATTTTCCATATCTTTTCCATATTTGTATATCTCTTGTATTGAGGTCATCTTTTATATTAAATAAAGGTTAGATATGAATTTTTGTGGCTATTTCCTTGTGTTGTTCTCTTTGTATCATGTTATTTTTCTATTGTTGCTCCATATCAATCAGTTAAATTATGAAAAACCCTTAAACTCAAACCCAATGAAACTATGGAAGACAAATTGTAAACTATTTGACAAAAATACCACAAACAGACAAACAATAAACCCCAATGTTCCTGATAATTCTACTTGGGAACATGACAGTGGTATCATAGTATAAATCCTCCCAGCCTATGAAGGTTTCTAATGGAAGGATACAACATAAGGAAAAAAACTATTTAGGCATGGGAACTAGAGACAAATCCAGAAATGGAGGAGAGATAGGAAACAAGGGATGGTAATGACAAAGGAGTTGATGTGGAAACTATAGTTCATGAATTGAAGCGTTCTATTGAAAGGACACAATTTGACATGCAACATCACTTGAAAGAGTCACAAGAGAACTTGTCAAGGGGGAAAAATGAGATGAAAAACACCTTGTCAAACACACATACCTCCTTAGAAGTAGGACAAGATAGTATTGTGCAACTACTCATGCATATGGTACATGGTAAGGAGGCACCTCACTATGGAGGGAAATGGAGCTAGTGGTTCTCATGGAGGAGAATGATATCAAGTGGAATATAATCATAGAACTCATACTGAAGGAAAAATCCTCTTTGGGGTTTCAACTAACATGATACAAAGGAATAACAGGCCTTATATTCCTAGTTTCTTGGATACACAACAACAATATGTTTAGGGTTGTATGGAGGTAGAAGATAACTTTGAAGAGTATGGAAGAGAGTATGCAGGCTTGAGCATAGGTTTTAGGGGGAAGGTCACACTATAAAAGTATTGTGGAATCAAGTATAGAGAAAGGCATAGGGAGTTTCATAGGGGGGATTATGAGCTAGGGAGAAAAGCAAGGAAGATGGAGATACCCCCATTTTATGGAGAAAAATATTCTTCAACCAAGACATGGGTACATAAACTGGATGCATATTTACAACTTAACCCCATCATGGAGTTGGATGCCATTAAATTTTCTACCCTATACTTGGAGGGAAAGGCCCATGAATGGTGGTCCCATCGGATGACCACCTTTGGTAATGCAAAAATCACTTCCTATAGGGATTTCACACAAAGAATCATGGACAGGTTTGATCGGGATGACCCAAAACTTCATTTCAGAGAGCTCACCCAACTTAGATAGACATGATCAACTGAAGCATACATAGAGGAATTTCAGATGATAGCAGTGATGTTCCCATATGTGTCAGAGGATAGGATACCGATTCCTTTTTATGAGGGCCTAATAGAGCCCTTGCATGGGTGGGTCAAGGATTTTAAGCCTACCAACTTATAGGATGTGGTTTGGAAGACCAGGGATTTGGCAAGAGAAACACAGAAAAACAAGTTCACTCAAAGACCACCTTTTGTCCCAAAAGGAAGGGAGTCAGAATTTATAGATAAGGGAAAATGAAGGTTAGATGAAGCCACCAAAAAGGAGTTGAGAAGGAAAAAACTATGTTATACGTGTAAATAACCTTGGTATCCAGGTCACAAATGTATGGGAAAGGGAAAAATACACTACATTTAGGTACTCTCAGATGGTGAGGAAGATGAAGATGAGGTCGGACATCTTCAAAACATGGAGGTAGCCCAAACAGATTAAAAGAATACACAGAAGTATAGTGAATAAGGGATAGTGTGCAAGCATATAGGTTTTAATAAGGCCATTATAGCATCCATCAATGAGGTGCAGAGGTTTAGTACCTTTAGAATAAGAGGATTCCTCCAAGGACAAAGGGTTACAATGCTCATTGATGGTGGGGCTTCCCATAATTTCATTGATTCTACCTTAGTGAAAAAAATACATCTACACACTCCGGAGTTTGAGGGATTTTTGGTGGAGGTATAAGGAGGGCGCACCATGCATTGTGATGATACATTCCCCAAATGAGCCTTACCTTGGGCAGGTGCAATTTAATTATGGACTTCTATGTGATGCATATTCCAGACACAAATGCGATACTTGGAGTTTAGTGGCTTAGCACCTTGGAACCCATCACTAATAACTACAAGACCATAGATATGTCCTTCAACTCTGAAGAAGGAAAGAGGGTAATTTTGAAGGGAATGATAGAGAATACACCTGAGGTGGTTTCAACAAATCACATGGAAGCTTTTTTCATGTATGGGGACATGGCTTATGCAACAAAGTGTCTAATTGTCATCCAAAACACTTAAGGAAGGAAAAAATATTATTCCCATGACATACAGGGAATAATTTATAATCATGAGAACGTTTTTGGAAAAATTCCCCCAGGGAAACCACCAGATAGGGGATTTGAGCACATCATAGAGTTGGAGGAAGGATCCAAAATAGTCATCACCACACCCTACAGGCACCCAAACTGATGCAGGAGCATCACCAACTCATCGAGGAGCATTTCCAAGACAAGCGAGCCAACACATTAAGAGGAAACAACTGGATAGCGCCAGCACATATTTTGAAATACTTGGGAGTTGTTGCGCCGCTCTTTAATAAAGTCAATCATAAAGGAGCGCACTTGTATTGTAAAGGGGACCTTGAGCCTTTAAGCTCTCGTCCTTAGTAGATAGGAAGGAATTTAATAGATTTAATGCAGGTAGATAGGATAGTTAAGTCTAGATTTGACAGTTCAGTTTTCAAGAGGGAAAACAGATATAGACACCCTCCTTTGTACATTGTAGCATTATTGATAATTCAGAAATTGAGCAGCATTCAGAAAAGAGAGCAGGCAGAGAATTTGTGAAGAACACCCATGTACAGATGTTTTTGAATTAATAGAAGAGAGTCTTTGATTCAATTTCATGTCTGGTGTTGTTTTCTCTGTGTATGATGTTTATGTGCTCATGAATGTTTGTTTTTCTGGTCATGCAATTGCTTTGATATGCTGTGCATGTGATTTCAGGGTTTTTAACTGAAGTCTGAGAGAGAAGAGAATGAGTTTCAATTGTTTCTCTGTCTGAGCCAGGAGATTCCTGCATAGAGTGTAGTTGAATTCATCCACATAGAGTGCGTTGATGAGGCTCGACAGTTGAACCCTTACTCTCATTCACCCAGAAATTGGTGTGGGTTGGTAGAGTCGTGCAAGAGAAGTGCAGGCTGAACATGAAGTCTCAGTGGCTAGTCTGAGCAAAGGAAGGCATAGACTGTTGTTGCCAGGAGAACACAGAGTATGAAAGACTCAACACTTGGAGAGTTGTTGAAGGCCGAGCACAAGACGTGTGCGCAGAGTCTTTGAGGGAGTCAGAATTGACAAGCTCAGGAGGGATAATTCCTTCGTGATACTGTGGAGACGGACCCAGGAGAAGGTTCGAATAGGACGGAGCTTTCGACGGAAGAAATCCTCAAGGAAGATAAAATCGATGGCCAGGTCTCGCAGGAGAGATCTGCGAATTTTCGACAGCCGTCAAATATCGGAGGAGATGCACGCAGGTTAAACATAAGCTCGCAAAGGAGAAGTCAAGAATCACCGGGATTTGGTTCATCAGAGTTTGTGTAGGCTGGAGTTTGTTGCCTTTCAAAATTGCGAATTGCGATTTCCCGAAGAGATCAGGATTGTGGATTCCGAGCTGGACACGTGTCTGAGATCCGGAGATATCGGGGTTCGACATTCGGGGTTTTCCATTGCAAAGGGGTTGTGACCTTTGAAATTGCGATCACGCGATTTCCCGATAGAGCAGAGAGAGAAAGAGAGAAGGCGACGTGGCGAGGAAATAGTGCACGTGCGTATTGGAGTTCAGGGTTCGGGGATTCGTGGTGCAAGTAAATCGCGACATCGCATGTTCCGATTTCCTGATAGGGAAATCCCCGACAAGCACGGAAGCGTTGACCTTTGACCCATCAGGGTTCGGGGTTTTGGTTAGCACGGGGAACACACTCACAGGTTTCATATTATCGCGAAACCTGTGAG
>JASDQU010881969.1:0-21810 GCA_032191745.1 Picea mariana
GGCATTTAATCTCCTTTCTGTGCACTTGTTTTAAATTTGATGCGGATATAATGTTCTAGCTTCTTTCCTGTAATGTTGAATCTTATGTACAGTGATGTACTCTTTCTCCCTTTGCCATATTTTTTCTTGCTCTACACCTACTAGCTTAGTTGCCTACCAACCAGTCATGATTGATCAAAATAGAGGCTTTAATGAAATGTCATCTTTAGCACTAATTTTTTCTCATTTGAATATCAGTTGTTGGTGTTGTTTGTACATTATAAATGGATTATCATTGTTGTCATGTAAATGAATTGACATCATGTAAACTCTGCAAACAATGGCAATACAGTATTTATGCAAGCTCCGTATTCTGAATTGACTTTGGAAACTCAGAACTTTTTACGTCTTTACATTGAAAAAGATGATGCTTTATAATATTGTCTAGTTTGCATTATCTATTCTATATGGTTGAAAATTGTCTATTGCTTTGCTTCTCAGTCATATGCTATAAAAACTACTAAGCTTTTAAGTTGAATCCGACAAAGTTGAAGGATATGAAACAAACTAGGTCTGCACTCTCGAAACTAAATTTATCTTTTTGGCTACTTGCATATTATCCGAACATAACTAAGAAACAACTTGAAAATCATAAATCAAAAGATGGAAGAAGTAATAGTTGTTGAATGTTATCAATTGAATGCACAGTACACTGTATGTGACAACATCAACCAAGTATTGCGTAACAATGACCTTTTCAGATTAGATGCATTTTTGTATATTGCGGGAGATTTCCTCTTTGATGCATTTCAAGTTCTGTTGCACTTCAGTTATTCCTCAACTGAGATATGCAATGGACTGATAGGTCACTTCTTGGCTTGTTTACAGAATGGCAATGTTGAGGCATTAGAGTCGTATCAATACGAATTGGCATCTGATTTTTTTTATCAATTGCATGGGATTCATGATGTCGATACGTATCTTTCAAAGATGTGTTTATATACATCTATAAGCCTACCTCCACATGAGAGAGGACTATGGGGATATACATTTTGTATATTGTGGCTAGCCAAGTGGATAAATATATCAATTGGAATTTGTTCACTAACAAGAAAAAGAAGATATCTCCCATTCAACAAAACTGCATCTAAATATCCATATTGCATCTTGTTCCATGATGTAAATCCTCTTAGTGGTCATTATGAACCATTTCTATATAAAAAATTATCCATATGCAGTCTTGGAGGATCTAATATTTACTTGTCCCTCATCTGCAAAGACCTTCAATTCCATTGGAAATGAATTATGCATGATATGCACTCTCATGGATTAGACATAGAAACAACTATTACATCTAATTGTGGAGATAGTTTGTTCAATGCAATTTGCTATTTGGTAGCAACAAAGTTTGATGTCCACTCCCTGCGCCTTTACACTGTGCAATCCTTTTGCAATGCGATTATAAGTGGCAATCAAAAGGCATTTGTCTCCCTACATCAACACCTTCCAACTGGTCTCATACAAAGTATGTCAACACTTGGAAGTTGGCAACAATATCTTATACACATGGCAATGCCATATGAGAAAGGAAATATAGAAGGTGGGCTATTTTGTTTACAGTGGATATCTATCATGTTCAGAGTAAATATCTAGGTTTGGTCATCCCTTGCAAATGGTACTGTCAACTTCTACTCTATTGATTCAAACTACAATAAAAAAATCGACGTCATATCATTCAAAACAGATACACCACACATCCACTATCAACCTTTGCTAAGAAATAATTCCAATACAATGTGCACTGTGCATGGCAAGCAAACCGCATCGAGCCTACATAATCAACACATGCTATCTAGTCATGATGGAACTCATCTTGATTGTCATCAGGTCATAGAGAGTTCAATAAAAAATCATAGGCTGACTTATCACAACTTAAAAAAGGTCATACGTGAAAAACACAAATGCAATAGTGCACTTCCTTCTGGACATGTGCACTGTACAACCAATTGTCATGATGTGATAGGGAGTCCGAGCAAGAAATGCAAACTCAAATACCACAACTTGAAAAAGGTCACGCGTGCAAAACATGAATGAATTAACACACTTCCTATTGAACACAAACATCACATGGCCAATGAAAAAAGCCAGCATCATTTACATCATCAACATGACAGGGAATCAGTGCCCCTAACAAATGTTGGTTCCAACTTCGACATGGCTTGTCATCAAGTGAACCTAGTTTTGAGTGAAAACCATAATATTACTTACCACATGTTGAAAAAACATATATGTGAAGAAACAGGTGCAACTACATATCCCACATTGGTCATGGTACTGACTAGGGAACAAAAATCACATATCGTAAATTAAAGCAAACATTGCACAATGCCAACATTGAAAACCAATGGATAACTGTTATGCATTCCCATCTAGTAAAGAGAGATGCAAAGAAAATTTATGAAACAAATTGAAGACACCCCTGGCATTGCATGTGCGATTTGTGAGGAATTGTAATTCACAAAGAACATTAAGTGTTTCACCCCTGACTTGCAAAAAGAATACGTCATCTTGACACTAAATGACAAAACATTTTCCACTAGCAAAAAATGTCTCTCATGCAGAAGATCACTTCAAAATGGAAAACTACCACAATTTGCAACACCTGACAAAATAACATGTAACACACCACTACCAAACATAAGTACACTTTCATAACTTGAAGAAAGACTTGTGTCTTTGTGAATTGCATTTGCACAAATTATACCTTGGGGATATAAACCATCCCAAATGGGCTTAACAAGAATAATTATTAATGTGCTTGTCCAACTAGATGTTGTGCAAAAAGCGTTGCCACAATTCATGAACGAAACAATGACGATTGTTGTAGCGCTAAAGAGACATATGCGGTACAAAAATGCATACCAAACAAGTAACGTACGTGTACACACTATCATGAAAGCACTAAAAGAATTATGTTCCAGAACTCTGTATAAGGTGGAAAACATCTGTATAAATGAGGACTGGAACCATGTTCTTGAACAAGGAAATGACAACTCTACAGAAACCGTCGAGAATACTAGTCAATTTGATACAGATGATGAATCAAACAATGAGAGACCTACTGAAACATTGATACATGGATTCACAAAGTCACAACACATTCGTGACTTAAAAGACAAGATCGTTGAACTCACACATGTTGAAGGACAATGTCCACTTGGGATTTTCAAGGACAAATTCACAGAGGAAATGAACTTCCCAACATTGTTCTATGGAGACCCACATGACAATGACATCATGGAACGATTCAACTACCAAAAAATAGTACAGTGGGAATTGCTACATTCAAGCGGTGACTTCTCTTGTCACACAACAAATTTGTTTTTCAAAACAATGTGAATAATAATTGAGAAATTTCTCTCTTGCGTATGGGTGCGAATAAGAAAAGTTCGGCTATGAGGAAGAAATTTATTGGCCAAAGATTTCAAGTACAAAGAAAACCTAGAGAAAATCATGAAATATGATATTGGATATGTAGATTTCAAAAACATTCGCATCTCTCCTGACTACTTGCAACAAAACAAGAAAACTATATTTGCAATGATCTGGCAATTAGGGCCTCCAACTTTTTTCATCACATTTACAAGTGCAGAGCATCACTGGAACCCATTGATGGCTACAATGTCTTCATTATACAATAACATGAAAGGGAGAAATCAAACTGCGATATTGGAAAACGATGACATTGACTACCTCGTAAGAAAAGACCCCGTAACATGTACTTGTTACTATAGACATAGAGTCAATGATTTGAAACAATTGATATTTCATGATGAAATGTTCTTCGAAAGAATATCAGACTACTATTTTGTAACTGATTTCCAGAATAGTGGGAGTGAACATGAACATGCACTATTGTGGATAGAAGATGCACCGATGTATGGAAATGACATCAACTCACAAATCAATCAGTTTCTGGACAAATACGTAACATGTAACAAAGATCATATGGATCTAGAACTTGCCAAAGTGCATATGCATTACCATACAAGAAGCTGTAAAAAATGAAAGAATTCGCATTGCAGATACAACTTCCCTATGCCGCCAATGAGAATGACAAAAATCATTGAACCAATTACTTTAGAGGACATTGTTCTCGTTGACTAATCAAAATATTTGTTCACATTTCTAGAACAAATAGATTTTGATGACTTAATGGCCTTCGAAGACTTCCTGGTGGAATTAAAGCTAACAGAAGATGAGTACATCTAGGTTCTACAATCTACATTGAAGCAACCAACAATTTTCCTAACACGAAAACCTTCACATATTTGGAACAATGGTTTCTCCAAGGACATTCCAAATATGTGGGATTCAAATACAGATGCGCAATATGTCCTCGATGCATATGCTACAACATCATATTGTAGCTCGTACATGAAAAAGGTTGACAAATCTATGACAAATGCATTCAGGAGAATATGCAGAGAACATGAAAAAAGTTGAATTGATGTTATGCAAATGATATGTACACTTGGAAATACATTACTTAATCTTCAACAAATGTTCGCTCAACAAGCAGTCCATATCGCACTTTCTCTGCCATTTCACTGTAGTTCAAGGAAATGTGTCTTCATAAACACATCTTCGCTTGACACACACACATTCATGCTTAAGCCGACATTCCTATTGCAACAAGAGCCTGATAATTCAGAGGACATGATATGTTGCTCTATTATTGATTACTATATCGAGCGTCCACCTTCCATTAATCATATCTTCCTTGCAGAATTTGTATCACATTACAAAAAAATGGTACACACATATCAAAAATTAAAAAACCAAATGTCATACGCTTTGTCAAATACAACAAACACACTGACTATGAAAACTTCTGTAGAGAGAAACTGTTGTTGTACATCCATTCGATCAAAGTGAAGACACATTAAAACATAACTTGCCTACATGGGAAGCTGCATATACTCTTATGAGACTACAATACAAACCAATGAGGCTAAGTTTACATACAACATCAACCCAACATGGGGCGATTTAGAAAGTTCACTTGAAGAACTAGACAACCCTGTGAATGTTGATGACACAACAACAAAGCATCAAACAACTAGAACTCGTCACAAGGCCTACGATTTGCAAGTATATTTTCCTTGTCCTCGAGAACCCACCATCAAAAAATGTATCAATCTGAGGTTTAAAGTCACAGACCATCCTTTCTTTATAGAAAACAAATAATATTATAGAGTTCGACAGTTGTTGAATAGAGAGAAGCAGAAAATCGTCAAATATATTGCAATGAAGAAACGCTTAAACATACACATTCATGTGTACTTGTTCCTTACAGGGTGGACAGGAACATGCAAGACATTCACATCAAAAGAACTATTCCAAATTCTTATACGAATGTATCCTTTAAACACTACAAGTGACCGTATGAAACCAAAGGGACTGATACTTTCATACACAGGAAAATTTGCATATAATGCAGGTGGAACAACAATCCACTCTGCATTGTTGATTCCTTTTAACAAGTCGCATTTTCTTCCACTTAGAAAAAAAATGTTAGATACCTTGTCAAAGCTTTATGATGAACTACAACTTGTCTTTATAGATGAAGCTTCGTTGATTGGAAGTCACTTCTTATATTCCATTGACAATTGACTGAGAAACACAAAACATGTACAAAACCAAATACTTTGGGAACATTGATATGATATTCTATGGTGATATTACTGAGCGCATCCCATACAAGATTCTCTAATTTTTGAACAATCTATGGTCAACATGCAAATAACAACACATGGCTTCTGGAAATACAACATAAAATTATTCGAATTACATACTACAATGCACCAGACAAATGAAAACTTTATTGCAATTCTAAACAGAATGTGAACAAACAACCAAATACGTGATGACTTAGCATATATCAATTCAAGTTGCATGCGACCTGCACCAAGAGACCCAACCTTCCCTTACCTATGCTACAAGAACAAGGATGTCACAATGCATAACAAGTACATGCTATCACTCATGCCTAGAAATGAAATCATCATCAATGCAATTGACCTAGAAGAAGACAACCATGGTAATGTGCCATGTCATCAACATACAACCACTTTGCCTTTGCAACTTGTCCTAAAATTAGACATGCTAGTTGAAATGTATGTCTGCAACTATGATTCACAAGATGGCCTAGTCAATGGTGCAAATGGAATGCTCAATGCATATACCAACACAAATAAAGATGATGTCCTCTAGATTAAGTTCCATGACCCACATATTGGACACCGACAAGCCAACAAGTTAGCTTATCTATATAATTCAAACACCTCGTGCGATTCGACACCTATACCGTGAGTAGCAAAACCGTTATCAATGTCAGCAAAGACAGGTCAACTGAATATTCGAAAGAAAATTCCAATTAAACTTGCATGTGCACATACAATTCACATATCACAAGGGCTAACACTTGATAGTGTTTCCTTCGACCCTACTGGAATATGAATACATGGACTTGTATACACAACTTTGTCCCGTGTAAGAAACATATAATCCTTTTATTTGCTAAGCACTCTTACAAAAGATAACTTCAAGGTCAAACATAAAGTCGATACTGAGATGCAACGCCTTCGAAATAGTGCAAAAATGACATCTAGAATATGATTACCAGTCCATACAAACAAACTCATTTGTTTCAGTTCTTTCACTGAACACGCGTAGCCTAAACGCACATATGAATTATATACTCAATGACTATGACACAATGCACTCTTATGTTTTGTGCTTACAAGAAACATACATGGCATTATACATGGAAAACAAGAAATTTCCAAATTTCAATTGCATATCAAGTTACATTACACATGGAGTGATGATATTAGTGAAAAAACATATAGCAATTTTGGAACATATGGATTTCAAAGAACAAAATGTTGAGATGGGGCTAGCAAGGGTAATAGTTCATGATTCACAAATTGCAATATTGAATATCTATGTCGCTTTGCATGCAACATTGACCAACATAGTGAATTTTGTTTCAAAATCATTACACCATTTACATATGAATGAAACCATTATTGTTCTAGGAGACTTCAATGTTGACATGCTACAAAATAATGCCAGAACAAAAAAATTGCAAAACGACATGTGCAATTACAATCTCCGGTTTCTACTAGATAAGATAAACCCTATACAAAACTCAATTATTGACCATGTATGGTCAAATGTGCCCATTGGACAATACAAACTCTTTATATTAGACACATACTGGACTGACCACAAAACAATTTGTTTTGTACTTGAATTATGAAATATACATCAAACATATTACAAAATCATATTTTCATGTCTCAAAGCATATATGGATATTTTGTTGCAAAAAAAAAAAATTATTCAAATGGAATCATCCGACTTCTTAATATTTTATGGTTTGTAATAGATTTTGGACAACAAAACTCTATATAACCAAAAACATGGATGAAGAAATAAAAAGGTACATGCTTGTAACTATATTTTTTACTCTATTCCTTTCAATCTCATTTACTATATGTAGATATTCTTGTTTTCCCTACATACCAACTTACCTTCATATCCATTGTATTTTGTGCATTTCCACATTGAAACAAATAGACTAACTATACAAGAGCAAGAAGTCTTAACCACAAATGTAGAATACACAAATGTAGAAGAAGATATATGAAGGTGCATTCTTCTATCTTTAGTTTCTACTCCATTGATTTTTATCTCATTTACTGTATGTATTTTTCAATCTATTTCTTTGTACCTCGTTTATTATATGTAGATATTGCATATCTTCCTACATACCAATTGAATTTCATGTCCATTGTATTTTCTACACTGCTACATTGAAAGAAATAGACTAATTGAAGAAGAGGATGAAGTCTTATGTGCCACACCAGAGGAAGTTGAACTATAGTTTTCCAAAAGGTACACCCATAATGATTCTAAAGCAGAGACAATGCATGTGCTCAATGTACATCTGTAACAATTATGAACAACATACAATGCACATGCTCATTTACTTGTTGCCAATTTTTTTCCATATTCAATGTACACTTGTTTTACATCAAAAAAAGTTGGACAAGTGACGCAAGCATGAGTAGTCAATCGTCGAAAACATCAACAGAATGACAAGCCCAAAGGTAAAGATTCATAGCTTATCCTCCTACTATGCTTACGAAACAAATGTCCTCAATTGTCTATTCATCTATGCCATGGTAAATATATTGATGTTATATACAACACTTGCTTTTCAGTTCACAAGAAGTATCAGCGAGTACGAGTGAGGCGCCTAACACAATGCAACCTCCCCAACTTAAGAGGTATGGTTACAAAACTCTAACCAACATAATTCATCCAAATTATACATCTACTTGTACATCCATGAAAAAAAAATGGATACAAAGTTCCCTATTAACACATAGGATGTACAGGAGTCAAGGTTTTTAATTTTTTTAAAAATTTGGTAGTTTAAGTCTTAGAAGGAGATCATTGGTCTTTGTCAGTCATGTGGTCAGTCCTTCTTATATGAGTCGTTCATTTAAGATTCTAGGTTTGAGTCATAGGGTCAAGTTATTAAATGTTTTAGTTATATCTTATGTCAATAAATCATGGTTTTGATTTTACCTTGGGTCTAAAGGCTGATCAAAATACGTTTGCAAAGTCTTGGTGTCATGATGGTGGTTGTCATCATTAGCAAAAGAGGGAACTAATTGGTCATATCTAGCTTGTTTAAAGAGCACCATCAAGTGTTATGACCCAAACAAGTGTGAAAAGATCTTAAAATATTTTTCCAACCACCTAAAGAGTCTTGTAAGCTGTCAAATCATATGCACTACAGACTCTCCTAAAATTTCTCAACAATTCAAAAATAGAGCATGTGCCAAATATTTTTATGATTATCATTTTGCAAAAGTCTCTAATGATGAACTCTAGTTTTTAGTGCCATCGCATCATCAAGAAGATCTAAAGGATCGTTTTCAAAGGACTAGTTTATCATTTTATATCTTCATTTCCTTTTGCAAAGAGTGTGTTGCAGACTGGTAGATTCATTGCGAATTGGCGCTATAGACTGGTAGATTTGTTGCGAACTGGCGCTATAGACTGTTTCGTTGCAAATTCTCTGAAGAGGTTGATGGTGGAATTTTGAAGGGATAATAGGCTTGGTTCCTTGCAGCAGGGAGTGGGATTTTGATGTCAGGTACTTGTTTGATGTTTATTCCTATTACCTAAAATCCTATTATCAAAACCCTAGTTGTTGCAAACTCCAAATTCATTGTGAAYTGGATGCGCTACGAATCCTCTRTTTTACACATCTGCTAAAACCCAATTTGACCTCGCTTTCACTCAGGTTTGAAAAAATTCACCTCACTCGGCATCATATTCCTCTCCTTACCTGTGAAATTTCAAATCTTTCTGATGAAAACCCTAGATTCAAAATCTATTGCTGCAAATTGTCAATTCGTTGCAAACTAAGAAATTGAGCTGCAAACCCTCTATTTTACATAGTCACTCGAAAATTTTTCTATTGGAGGTTTCTTTCAGTTTTAGGTTGTTATCTTTACCTCCATTTCTCAGTTTCAATCTCTTTCAGTTTCTGCATTGTTTCTTTAAGCATAAATCCTTTTGACAACAAACCCTAATTCTTACAAATCAAGCAGTAAAACCTTCATTTACTAGTTTTCATCGCATACTCTAGTAGCAATTATTATCAGAGGGAGGGTTTTAATTTAACTATCATGGACACTCAGCAAGGGAATAAAATTCATAAGGGAGGAGAAATTGTCAAGGCTAAACCCCATGACCTGCAGCTAATAAAATCAGACCCATTTTTCAGAGAGGCATTTCAGAGAGTGGGTTGCTTGGATTTTTGTGAGAAGATGCAGATAGGACATCCTGAGGTTGCCAAGCAGTTTGCACTAAATTTCAATGGGAAAAAGACTAAAGTTGGTACACTAGAGTTTGAAGTTTTAGATTAGTCCATTTCTACATCCACAAAGATACTAGTTCATGGAGAAAGTTGGTTTAAGGCCATCACCCTGAATTATGCATTTTCTAAGGAATTCTTAAAACCTGAATATCAAGAAGATAACCTATCCAAGGGAGTGCCAAGACATCATATGCTGGAGTATTTTGATCAAATTCTCAGAATCATTCATAGGTGTTTTACTTGTGAAGTTAGGTTTAATATGGTCTATCAATACCATATTAGACTATTAATGCACTTTACTGGAAAAGAGCCCTTGAATCTACCCTTCTATTTGTTCAGAAGCCTTGGGAAGATGTCAGATAGAGTTGAGGCCAAGTCTAAGTAGGTGGATACCAGTGTATTTCATTTTGGTATGATCAAAATACTAGTGTTAGAAGAGTTGAAGAAGACCAATACTTATTGGGATGTTTTCCTAGTTGCATCAGGCTTTCAGCTAGATGTTGTTCATACACCACAATCAAAGAGACATACACCTATTTCTGTTGAAAAGACTGTGCATTGAGAGTCCAGTAAAAAGAGGAAAATGGCTAAAAAGGATAATTCCTCTCAGTCTACTGGTAAGATAAGTGAAGGTCCTTCACAACCTCCCGATGAAGAATCTTCTCATGTGGCAGAGCCTTCACCTATGGAGACATCCTCTAGCAAAGCAAGGAGTTTAAAGGGAAAGAAACTTGTATTTTCTCCATCTGTTGCTGCAAAAGTTCTTAAGCCTAGAAGATCATTCACAAGATCAACAACAAAGCAACGTGTCTCTATGGAAGAGGGTTCATCCAGAGCACCAACTCAACAAACAGTCAAAACTCAACCTCTTAAACAACCAATAGAAATCATTGAGATCAAGTCTCCTTCTAATGAGAGGGATCCCACTTTCAAAATGCTAAGGAAACAACTGAAAGATGTAAGGGCTGAGAATGAACAGTTAAAAAAGGAAACTATTCATGCCAAGATTCAGCTAAAGAAGACTATAGAGATGGGTGAAGAAACTGTTAAAAAGGCAAAGAACTGGGTTAAGAGATCCATATCTCTATAGAAAAATGAAGAATGTGTACAGGCAGAATAGATCTCATCAAGTTGAAAACAAGAAGTTGAAGGAGGAAGTGCACCAATTGAAGGAACATATTGCAAAATAGAACCTAGACATGTTGACTCGAGTGGCCACTAAAAGAAGAAGATGAAGAATCATCTCTGCATCAAAATTATCAGTTTTTCTATTGAATTTATATATGCATGCTTACAACCCTAAGGAGCATTTTTACATTATGTTGCTATTATTATGCTTATATGATATTTTTTCAAGTCATTTTTGTGATTTAGAGGTTATAACATGCATCATCAAAGGTTTGAAGGCTTTTTTCATAGTTTTGACATCAGATGACATGTTTTGAGGGAAAAATGACACCTAAAGGAAATTTCGCAACACATGTTGTTGAAGGCACTGCGAACTACTAAAACGGAACAGTTTGTAGCGCATCTACTGTGAACTTGACAGTTACTTAGATTTTGATATGTAGGAGGGCTGCTAGCTGTCAGATAAGTTTCTAGTGACTCCTCAAACTTCAGTTAGGAATCAAGGGACAATTGTGCCTAAGATTTAGCTTCATTTAATCTCCATGCAACGAGTTGGTTGCACTTGTATTTAATACTGCCAACAACTTCTTGGAATATAGCATTTTGTTAGATTTTATGTTGTTTTCCTATTTCCATGCCTCTCTAAGGCACATGATCCTATGTAGGAGCTAGGTGGTGAGTTATATGAATATTTTGAATGCAATTTGCTATTTAAAGTGCAATGTAACTCCATTAGAGGGTTCGAATGGTCATAGATTGAGACTCATGTTTTTACTTTCAACTATAAAAAGTTTCCCGACTGTCTGTAATCATACTTAAGAATCTTGAATATTTAATGATTAGTTTCTTCTCCTACTGTCATATATGTGTTTCAATATTACTTTGATGCTAGATATTGATGAAGGATTCATCTTAGTACTTGTTCCTTAATGCAGTGAATGATTTACTGTTTGTTTACTGGTCCAAGTGTTATCAAAGTACTCTCTTGTTGATTAGGAGGTTCCTACTTGATGAGATTTCTACTATATGTGTTTCAGAATTTCCTGATGTAACCTAATGCATGTATTTGACATTTTCTACTAAGTCTTCCATCTTTCCATTGATATTCTAAATGTTGATCTGAGACTATTCAATCCTTGCTTGCTGGTGTATATTTTGTGGAAGCTTTGTGTTGATGTTTTAAACTGATTTTCTCACCCATTCGCTACACATTGAACTAAACTCTTATCTTTTACAAACCTACAAGTTTTATGATGGGTATTAGGCTCACACCTATAGCAATCTAGGTGAGACTTCTAGTAATAACATGCCCTTCACATCACTTTTTTTGTTCGAAAAAATGTCAACAGACCTAGAGTTGCATCACCAAATATACTATCGATAGAGGACTTGAATAGCCGCTAGACTGAACAAGTATTTGTCGGAGACATAATGGTCGTGTATAACACCTACTTAGACAAGGAAAACAAAACTAGACACATTATGCGTGCTGACATGACAGACAACGAAGCAATGATGGCAGTCACATTGATTGTCACTACACAACTTTTTGAGAAAAACGCAGACAAGATTTTTCCTAGTAATGGGATATCCATTACAAATTTTAATATATTACCAAAAACAATATATGACCGTGGTGATTGTGATCAGATTATATCGCTCAATAAAACAAGTGTTGTGGACAAAGTACCCACAGTTTGCTCAGAATATCAATTCATACTAGACATAACAATCATTCAATTTGCAGAGAGAAAAGACCTTTACCCAATTGGAACCATTGGCACTGTTGTCACAGTCGGAAGAAAAGTTGGGTCGCAACACATTCTCCATATAAAAGATGGAAATACGGACAACGACAAGGCAACGATACCGTTCTCCATACCTAGTTTTGTCCTTTACTTTCACATGTTGATATATCTCAGTCATCTTACACAACTATTTTATTGTTCCATGTTGCAGTTACAACTGTTCGACACCTATGCACAATTATTTTCCTTAATGGAACAACAATTGTAGAAAGGGCAATTTCCAATAATGCTCTTCAAAAATATAACCAAGAAAAGAGATGTGAAAGAAAGGATCTTTCACACAATGTAAGCAACATTTGTAACATAATTGCAAACAGACATAGTACAAGATCTCAAGAAACTAACTAGCCCCACAATTGTTGTAAGTATATATATACAACTCCATCCACAATTTGCACATAAAATTTGACTTAAACAATTTATGTACAATTTTTTTTTTGTACACATATATTTTATATTGTTTGATCTATTAACTGCTATGCTCACGTAAGCAGGTTGAAGGTGTATTGGCAGCAACAAATACATACTCGACCCCCTTCGAGCCTTTATGTGCCATATGTAACTCCCTTACTTCTCCCTCTGCATTCATAAATGATGGCACAATTGACTGTCTACGGTGCAATCAGAAATGCCCTTAAATATATAGACATTGCCTCAATGTTGTCATCTGAACCCTCAACAACACAATTATGCATTGTACAATTAGACAACTTGTATTACAAGATGTTTTCCTGGCTTGATAGAATTTCCATATGAAATATACCTACAAAAAAAAGAAAGCATTGTCTACATGTTACACGACTTTCGCGTGCATAGAAAATTTACATTAAATGAGGACAGTGTCATACTGCATATCGACTGAACAAAAAAAAAAGGTGCATCAAACAAGTTCTTTTATGTTCTTCTAACTCATCCTTGTCTTCCAAATTATATTTGTAAAATGGTTGTAACTTTCCATTCACTTTACAGGTTGTCCTATCATGCATTGACATGCATTGAAAAGAAAGGAAACAACCTGATCTGTCTCTATCCATGCTACCCAATCAACATATGCATAAAGTTTTGCAACTTATTGACACATTTGTAGTCATTTTTCTATATATACATTATTGTTTTCTGAACTGTACAACTCAGCTAACAAGATCAATATCTAAGCGTACAGTACCATGACAAAGTAGATTAGAAGCACATAAGATTGTTGAATCCAGAATAGAATGGGCAAGGCACTACTATCATATCAATGCTCTCACAGACTTCCAACAAAATTTTGAAAAGATACCTAGAAATTCTTCGGTCAACATTATTACAAGATGTTATGCACATTTTCCTCTGCATCACAAGTTCCAATTTGGGTCACAAGCTAGCACCAATAATGAAATAGTTCTCCTCTCTACACATAATTTATAGAAAAGTGACAAGATACCTCGCACTTCTCCAGTCAATATTGTTATCGCACAAGTTGTAGGTTGGGAAAATCTCGACCCAACCACCAAGTGGCGACAACTAGGGACACTATACCCAATGTCACCTCGATATAGGTCATGTACTTCAAGGGTGACTAGGTCACTCTAGGGAGGCAATCTCAGTGACCCTCGGGGGATTGAGACAGATGGAAGGGAAGGAAGAGAAGTATCTCCCTAAAGTTCAATTATGGAAGAGAAAAGTGGCTTTGATGACTCATCTTCGGGTGTTTTAAGGTTACCGAGTCTTTGGATACCCGCAAAAGTGTTTGTACCTACCCGAGACACAAGAAAAGCCACACTTTCATATAGTATGTTAGGTGGAAAATCAAGTTAATCTTGTTTTGCCTAATTGCAACAAAAATCAATAATGTATATCAACATGTAAAAGATAATAAGGGTTGCAAAATAAGTGTTAAAAAGTCTAATCGAATAAGCACGACACAAGATAGTAACGACTAGTTTAACTCAACAATGATAGAGCAAGACTTTAGCACAAAAGCAAATTTGTCATAAAAAAAGCTAACTGCAGTGATATTTATCAACCTTATGGCTGTAACAAAATTATTATTACAACAAGAGATTCAACCACTAAAACTTGCTCAAAACTTGCCAAAATATGCATTGTACTTAGTAGATTATGTCAGCAGATTTTAGGCAATTTTCAATGGTAAAAGTAAGAGTTATTGAAGAGTTTGGTTAGGGTTTTCTGCAGCCCTAATGGATATAGGTTAAATTTACAACAACAACAAGAAATACTTGGAGAAATGAAATGCCCTAGTGGCTCAAGAAAAAATTTATATCATATATTTGATTCCACTAGGAATGATCCAGATGGATATTGGTGGCCACCCACCTATTCCAACTGGCTCATCTTGACAGTTTCTCAATTTGGCAGTTTTTTCCTAGTTTTTGGGTCCTGAACTTCTGGGGTCATTTTGAGGCCCTAAAGAGCATTTTTAGGGGTTTACACGGTCAAATTATAATCAAAGTTAAATTTTGATGACATAATGTGTATTCCTCGGATAGACCTTTCCAACGGGCTATCGTGTGCCTAAAACGAAGATCGTATGCAAAAGTTACGACCCTGGGAAGTTGATGTACCAACTTACCCCAACGGGGCCCACATGACTTTTGGCACTTCATCTCCTAGGGTTAGGTTTTTGGATGTCTAGGGTTTTGGAATTCATGTTTATTGTAAAAAGGCTTTCAGAGCCTCATAGTACTCATCTTCTTGCAAATGAGTGTAGCCATCACATCTCTTCTTAGAGATAAGCTACCACCATTATAGCAAGCGTCTTTCAGTTTGCATTTTACAGTTTCAACATATTTCTTATTTAATAGAATTCAAGTTTTACTGTATATCTGTTATTATTCACTGTGTCTCTGTGTTAATATTATAAATTGTGTTTTCATTTTGTTCCACTCATAAATCTGAATCAATGGTATCAGAGCGGTCTGCTCCTTGTCGTTTTCTAGTGCATGTCCCCGACACAGTCAAGGTATAGAGAGTTGGGTCTCGAGCTTGTTTCTCTTGAGGAAAACTTATCTCGCATGCCCAAGAAACCATCCATGGCGGGCAGAAAGAAAGACGATGGGACATGAGATCCTTTCAAAATGTTGCTCGAGGAAGCCCTGGAGCGACAGAGGAATGATATGATGGACAACTTTGCACAAACCATTCAATGACTACCGACAAGCGATGCATCTACCTCAAGCAGAGGTGTCTCCCCCTTCAAGGTATAGATAAATTTTGATATTCCTATATTTGAAGGTCAAATAGATGTGGATGTCGTAGATAAATGGTTAAACCTTCTAGAGAAAAGATTACATTTGCACTCCCCAGGGTTGTCCCCCATGTCAAAGATTGGTGGGATACTTTCTGTGAGCAAAAGGAAATAGAGGGATCCACATTGTTTGTAGTTGCACCCACTTGGGGTTCCTTCAGGGATTCTATTAAGGAACAATACTACCTTTTTGGAAGTTATGACGACTTGTATATAAGATGGGCCACACTACGGCAAGAAAGAGACCAAACAATGTCATAGTTCACCAATGTCTTCCATACCTAACACACCAAGCTAGGTATCAAAGATTATGAGTGACATCTAGTGATCAAGTACCGCGACAGTATTCATAGATACATTCAAATAGAAATGGATTTTTTGGACATTTCATCCTTGGGCGTGACATATCGATATGTCGTCAAAATCGAGCAAAAGCTTAAACAAAAGATGTGACAGTTTGGGTCCGGGAACCCCTCACAACAAAAGCGGGGAAAGGGCATCCCCAACCTATAGAACAAAGGACAAAGAAAATATGGGAAGCCTTAGGACAACTAGTATAAGCCACAATCCAAGAAAGATAATGGAAAGACGAAGAAAGATACCGAGAAGTGGTGTGACTTCCATAAGATCCCTTGGCATAACATTGTTTATAACCACTCAAAGTAGTCATTGATGGCTGAGGTGAAAGCCTTTGAATTAGATGCGGGTTCCGACTCTAAGTTAGAACCAAAAAATGGGAGAAGTATCATTGATGCGGAACCCATTGCCACCGTTGCTACCACCAATATCTAGCTCGATGAACCTGATGAGCCAGAGGAAGGCGAGTGCATCTTTCATTCACAGATGTGGCTGAAAGGCACTCCGCTACAATTCATCATTGATAGTGGTAACCAGAAGAACCTCATCTCAACGAAGGTCATCAAGAGACTATCCTTATTGACAATGCCACACCCACAAGCCTACACCATTGGGTGGCTCCACCAAGGAAGCGATCTTCACGTCATCCAATAGTGTCGTCTGTCGTATGAAATCAAGCCATTCAAAGATGAGGTATTGTGTGATGTTTCTCCCCTTGAAGTTTGTGATGTTCTTTTGGGCCAACCTTATTTATGGAAACATCATGTTGTAATGAGTCTAGGCCTTGTAGTGTTATTATTAGTTTGAATAGGAAATTGTACAGGATACCTGAGGTAATCCAACCTAGTGTGATTTCCTCGATCTCTGCCAATAAATGCAGGAAGGTCATCTCTCAGACTAGGAAGTTTGTATTCTTCATGATTCGCTCTCAGAGTGAGCGAAAGGTTGCAGCCACATCCATGGCCTCCGTGTCTAACCTCTCCATGCAACAGAATCAAGTGGATAAGGTTGTGGGGGAATACAGAGACATCTTCTCATCACCTACTGGGGTATCCCTGCACTATCAGGTCAATCATTCCATCGATCTGAACCATGACGCACCGCTACCCAATGGGCCAATCTATTGTCGCTCTCTGTTAAAAAATGAGGAGATCAAGCGTCAAATCCTAGAACTGCTCCACAATGGGCACATCTGACCCAACTCATCACCTTGTGGAAGCCCAATCATTCTAGTGCAGAAGAAAGACGGGACCTGGTCACTCTGTATTGATTACCGAGCTCTAAATAAAATCATAGTAAGGAACCGATACCCTATTCCCCGAAACCAGTACCCTATCTCCTTGATCAGCTCAAGGGGGCCAAATACTTCAGTAAGATTGATCTGAAGTCTGGCTACCATCAGGTCCCAATAGAGCAGACATATGTATGGAAGATTGCCCTCAAGTCAAAAAATGGTATTTTTGAACGGTTGGCCATGCCCTTTGGTTTGACAAATGCCCCAACAACTTTCATGAGGATGATGGATGATATCTTGCGGCCTTTCACCAATTCTTTGGTAGTGGTGTATATGGATGACATCCTCAGCTACAACATGACTTGGACGAAACAATTGTAGCATATTCAACAAGTTTTGCACACTCTACAGCTGCACAAGCTATATTCCAACTTGGAAAAATGTTCCTTCGGCATGGACATGGTCCAATACCTAGGCTAATATGTTGATGAGCATGGTGTGCATGTGGATCCAGTCAAGATCTAGGTCATCCATGGTTGGCCAGCCCCAACCAAAATCACTGAGCTTCAGAGCTTCTTAGGCCTTGCCAATTTCTATCACAGGTTCGTGTTGGGATTCTTCCATATTGCATGGGCCCTCAACCAAGAAACCAGGGGTGGTGGTAAGACAAAGTTTGTGTGGGGCCTGTCCCAACAACAAGCGTTTGATGACTTGAAGTAGCGCTTGTGCTCATCTCCATTGCTTTAATTACCTGACCTCCAACATCCCTTGGAAATTTAGATAGATGCTTTAGAATATGTTGTGGATGCAGTTCTCACTCAGCATGGCCACCCCGTGGCCTATCATAGTGAGACACTATCAGATGTCGTCCGTAAGTACCCTACTTACGAGAAATAAATGTACTCCATTGTGAAAGCCTATTGCCAATGGAGGCATTACATTCTCGGGAAGGAGACAATCATCCACACTGATCATAAGTCATTGCAACTCATGCAGACAGAAGGCAAATTGCAGAATGATTGCCATCAGAAGTGGTCCACATACTTGCAGCAGTTCCACCTCAACATCAAGTATAACACAAGAAGTACCAATCGGGTCGTTGATTGCCTCAACAGACCTCCAATCGTGACACTCACCACAGTGCTAGAATCTTGCAACCACAAGACCTCAGGATGGCCCCATCTCTATGAGAAAGATCCTAACTTCGCCACCACCTACCAGATGTTGGGTGCAAACACAACTGTGACTAATTTCCATCTTCAAGACAGGCTATTGTTCCATCTGGTCCATCTCTTCCTTCCATCAAGTGAGCGAGTGAAGTTGATTTTGGAATCCCACTACAGTTGGGTGGCAGGACATTTTGGCATAGAAAATATAGTGGCACTGTTGCAGTGGCATTTCTACTGGATGAAACTTTGACAGGATGTCAACAAGTATATCAGGTCTTGCACTGCATGCACTATTACCAAACATGCCACTAAGAAATAAGGCATGTACACTCCTCTGCCTACTCCTGACAGGCCCTGGGTGTTAGCATAAATTCTTGCAAGATGGTGTTTTCTTCTGGTTTCGGGCCCCTGGTGTAAATGCATAGAAGTGGGGTTTGAAAACCGGTCGAGTGTGTTTTATTCAAAGGCTGCAGTCGTGAGCACCAAGCGCAGCCCACAGAACAAGCCCATTTCGGGCTTAAAATCAAGCGAGCGGGCACTTTGTCTTTCAACTGTGAGGATCCACAAATGGGGTAGATCGAAGGCCATCAGGTAAGTTTGGGTCGCAGAGTTGCACGTGGTCAAGCACCTGAGCTCATTTCCTATGGCCAAACTCACGAAATGATCAAGCCATTTCTGTATTTCAGCTACTGGGACTTCAACATACAAGGGTCTCTCCTCCTTACATCATGTATCCCCGGTGCATGAAATCCCGAAAGAACCAGGACCGTTGATCAAGAAGTGATCTAGGCCGTCCATCCAGTGGGACACGTGGCACGCAATCAAGCCATTTCGTCTACCGAGACTTTGAGAGAACAAAGGGTCTCATCCTTTCGTTGCATTTCAAATCCCCGAAGCCCGAAACGCCGAAAGGGTCCAGGCCAGAGGCGGTCTCACATTTGAGAAGTGATCTAGGCTGTCCATCCAATGGGACACGTGGCATGCAATCAAGCCATTTCGGCTACCGGGACTTCGAGAGAACAGAGGGTCTCATCCTTTCGCTGCATTTCAAATCCCTGAAGCCCGAAATGTCGAAAGGGTCCAGGCTAGAGGCGGTCCCACATTTGAGAAGTGATCTAGGTTGTCCATCCAATGGGACGCGTGGTGCAGGNCACAGAAGAAGCCCATTTCAGGCTTAAAATCAAGCAAGCGGGCACTTTGTCTTTCAACGACGAGGATCCACAGATGGGGCAAATCGATGACCATCGAGTAAGTTTGGGTCGCAGAGTTGCATGTGGTTAATGCCTGAGATCATCTCCTATGGCCAAACTCACGAAACGATTAAGCCATTTCGGTATTTCGGCTACTGGGACTTCAACATACAAGGGTCTCTCCTCCTTGCATCATGTATCCCCAGTGCACGAAATCCCAAAAGGGTCCACGCTAGAGGCGGTCCCACATTTGAGAAGTGATCTAGGCCATTTCGGCTACCGGGACTTCAAGAGAGTAGAGGGCCTCCTCCTTCCACTGTATTTCAGAACCCCGAAGCCCGAAATTCTGAAAGGGTCCAGGACAGAGGTGGTCCCACATTTGAGAAGTGATCTAGGCCATCCATCCAATGGGACACGTGACACACGATCAAGCCATTTCGGCTATCGGGACTTCGAGAGAGCAGAGGGTCTCCTCCTTCCACTGCATTTCAGAACCCTGAAGCCCGAAACACTGAAAGGGTCCAGGCCAGAGGCGGTCCCACATTTGAGAAGTGATCTAGGCCGTCCATCCAATGGGACACGTGGTGTGTGATCAAGCCATTTCGGATACCAGAACTTCGAGAGAGCAGAGGGTCTCCTCCTTCCACTGCATTTCAGATCCCTAAAGCCCGAAACGTCAAAAGGGTCCAGGCTAGAGGCGGTCCTACATTTGAGAAGGGATCTAGATCATCCATCCAATGGGACACGTGGTGCGTGATCAAGCCATTTTGGCTACCGAGACTTCGAGAGAGCAGAGGGTCTCCTCCTTCCACTGCATTTTAGAACCCCAAAGCCCAAAATGTTGAAAGGGTCCAAGCTAGAGGCGGTCCCACATTTGAGAAGAGATCTAGGTTGTCCATCCAATGGGACATGTGACACGCGATCAAGCCATTTCGGCTACCGAGACTTTGAGAGAGCAGAGGGTCTCCTCCTTCCACTGCATTTCAGAACCCCGAAGCTCGAAATGCTGAAAGGGTCCAGGCCAGAGGCGGTCCCACATTTGAGAAGTGATCTAGGTCGTCCATCCAATGGGAAACATGGCACGCGATCAAGCCATTTCAGCTACCAGGACTTTGAGAGAGTAGAGGGTCTCCTCCTTCCATTGCATTTCAGATCCTCGAAGCCCGAAACGCCGAAAGGGTCCAGACCAGAGGTGGTCCACATTTGAGAAGTGATCTAGGCTGTCCATCCAATGGGACACATGGTGCGCGATCAAGCCATTTCGGCTACCGGGACTTTGAGAGAGCATAGGGTCTTCTCCTTCCACTGCATTTTAGAATCACCGAAACGCGAAATCCTGAAAGCACCTTTGAAGATAGGCACAGGGTCATAGCCCGTGGTCACTTAGGGTGATAGAAAGAACTGAGCAAAGGGCCAAAGCATCAGGTTTTAGTTGCAGAAGGGATCGCTGCGTTCTCCAGGTACGCATTCAACTCAGCCTCAACCTTGGTCCCTGCTAAAAGTAAATGAAGGCGGGGGAAGGTAGTTGAAACCTTGGCTCACTCATTAAATGCAAAGCATGAAGGTTCTGGTAGGCAGTCTGCCCGAGATAGTCCTGTATGCTAGTTTTTTTCAAAGAAGCCATGCCGAGTCCTCGTCTGAACAGAGGAGTCTGCACACACTATTTTAGCCTTTAATGTTTCAGCTACCCCCCCTACAAAGGCCATGCAAAGTTAAGGTGACGTCTGACAA
>JASDQU010881970.1:5847-34784 GCA_032191745.1 Picea mariana
ATATGGCTTTGAAAGTTGTTGACCGGTCTATTTGACCTAGAGATGGAAGCAACCACGATCCTATGTGACAACCAGAGTTGCATAAAGATGACAGAGAATGTTGTATTCCATGATGGGTCGAAGCACATAGAGATCCGATATCATTACATCTATGACATTGTGTAGAGAGGAGCCTTAAAGCTCTAGTACATTAGCATGGATGAATAGGTTGTTGATGTGTTGACCAAGCCTCTATCTCGTATAAAGTTTGAGCACTTTCGAGATAAGCTTGGTATAGTCCAAAAGGACCTTCCTCGAAAGGGGGAGTAGTTTCTATGATGAGACATCTCTTGCTTCCGACCTGATGGTTGTGACGTAAAGCAAGATGATGTGATGTGACTAGTACTGTGATTCCGGCTGGATAGCTGTGATGTAAAGCCAGTCTAGTATCTTTCTTCCGACTTGATGGTTGTGACGTAAAGCAGGACGAGTACTTTGCTTCTGACCTGATGGTTGTGAAGTAAAGCAAGACGAGTACTTTGCTTCCGACCTGATGGTTGTGACGTAAAGCAAGATGATGTGATGAGACTAGCACTGAGCTTCCAGCTGGATAGTTGTGACGTAAAGCCATTCTAGTATCCTGCTTCTGACCTGATGGTTGTAACATAAAGCAGGACGAGTACCTTGCTTCTGACCTGATGGTTGTGACGTAAAGCAAGAGGATGATATGAGACTAGAACTGTGCTTCTGACTTGACAGTTGTGACGTAAAGCTAGTCTAGTATCCTGCTTCCAACTTGATTGCTGTGACATAAAGCAGGACAAGTATCTTGCTTCCAACCTGATGGTTGTGACGTAAAGCAAGACGATGAGATGAGACTAGTATTGTGCTTCCAGCTTGATAGTTGTGACGTAAAGTCAGTCTAGTATCTTTCTTCCAACCTAATGGTTGTGACATAAAGAAAGACGGTGTGATGAGACTAGTACTGTGCTTTTGGCTTGACAGTTGTGACGTAAAGCCAATCTAGTATCTTGCTTCCAACTTAAGTGTTGTGATGTAAAGCAAGATGTTGAGATGAGACTAGTATTGTGCTTCCATCTTGAGAAGCTGTGACGTAAAGCCAATCTAGTATCTTGCTTCCATCTTGATTGTTGTGACGTAAAGCAAGACGAGTACTGAGCTTCTAGCTTGACAGCTGTGACGTAAAGCCAGTCCTATATTATGATGAGCCAGCCTCGTGCTGTGATGATGATGATGTATCAGTTTTATACTAATACATATTGATGCAGATGATGATTTCATTCCTTTAAGAATGACGATGTTGCCGATGAAGAAAACTTCCGATGATTTATAGATATGCCAGTCAGTGTTCCAAGATGATATTGATGATTTTGTCCTCTCACCCACTTGATGTTGTTGATGATGTTGTCCTCTCTCTCTCGCATGATGTTGTTGAAGAATACCCTTCTTGTTAAGGGGGAGTGTTAAAATAATGTAACTGCAAAGTGTATTCTTATTATTATTTGATATATTATTCATTGGATCAATCCCCATTGTGGATTGATCATGTCGGCTATTGTATAAGAACCAAATCCCCTTTTCTGGATTGGTCATAATGTAATTGTAGAAGGAAAAATAAGAAGTCGGCCCCGGAATATATCAAGAGGCCCCGAAATATAATAAAGGTGGTTATAACCACCCAGTTTGAGAAGTCAGCCCTGCTAGTGAAGAGACACTTCAGACGTTCCAGATTTGTATAAATAAGGAGGCTAGCACCTCACTTAGACACATAACTCACTTGCTCATTGAGAGACAAGTTTCAGAACTGCAGTTGGAGAAGAAAGAGAGAGAGTGGCGCATCTTTGGGAAAGGATCTTCTGTATTAGCTTCAGTTATCTCTTGGCATTGTATTGGCTATCTATAATAAGGAAGTTTTGTTGGGTTTTCTTCCCCTAGAGGGTTTCCCAGGATAAATGGTGTGTCTCATGTGATTGTGTATTTCTCAGTGATCTTGTATTATGCTATTGTTATCTATTGAAATGCAAAGAACTATAATAATGGCTTAAACATTAACACAAACTTGGTGGGAGAGACACATTGAAGCCCTTGGGTTGGGGGGGAGATCCACCGATAAATAAGTGGAAGGTATTCAAAGACCTCATTGCATCTCAATTTTACCCTATTGGGTATGAAGAGGACTAGAGTATTCAGTGGCACTATTACCTCTAAAAGAAAGGATAGAGTGCACAAGAATACACTACATAGTTCTAGAAGCAAGCCATCCAGCTGGGAATAAATCCTCAAGACTTAGATGTGGTCAACAAGTACTTGGGTAGTCTTCATAGTCACATAAGAAGGCAAGTTAATCTATTTCATCCTAAGACCATAGAAAAGGCCTATGTATAAGTCCAGTACATTGAATTTGACAAGAATAAGGGGCATTTGAATGGTTTAAAATAAGCAAACTAGCATAGAGCTTCCAATAAGGGTGAGAAGAAGAAGGGGAAAATAAAAAATAAGAAGATTGTGACCCTTACACATGTGTGTAAGGACCCTATAGCCATTGCAATAGTAATGGTCACACAAAAGAAAAATGTTGGAAACTGCGTCTATAGTTGAATCTTAGGAGTTGCAAGCAAGAGAATTCCAAGAAGAAGAATCTTCTAGTGGAAGCATGAAAGGAGATAGAAAGCAACTCAACTGTGGATGAAAAGATGGTATGCACAACAATTCAAAAGGAGGTAAGTAGCCTCCATCACAAAAAGGAGAAGGATATGACAAAGTTGTTTCGTATTAATATTGAAATAAAGAAGAACAAGGTAGATGTTATGTTCAATTATGGTTCAGAAGTGAACCTTCTTTCAGGGGAATTGATAAGTAAACTTGGTTTAGAAATGTATGATTTGTAACATCCCCATTATAATCCTCAATTTAATCAATGCTTAGTGTGAATTCTATTTCTAAATTTTAATAATAAAATGTAATGACATTTGTTGGTGGATATGGACATAGATGGGGGCTAAATTAATCCACAAGAGAGGGGAGGGTCTAGGAGAATGTCTAAGAGAGGGATCCAAGGGGGAATTACCCATGTCTATTAATTCCACCCACATTCCTGAATTTCATTATGACTATGTATTTAACTCTCTTTTTTAATTGATTGTCCCCAAAGCCAATCATTGAATGCATGTAAGAAGGTGGGTGTGAGAAGTCACATCCCATATTTATTGGGAGCATGGGGGTTGAGTACAATCATATTGGGGAAGTGTGTGAGTCAAGTAAGCAAGCCAAAGGAGAGGAAATTGGTATGGGCAGTTACAATAGTTTTAGACAGTAAACGTTTTGCATGAACAACAAGTAGAGAGAAGAAAAGAGGAGTTGGAAGCTGAAGCAACCATGGAGGGAGAATTATGGAGCATTTTTGGAGCATATTTGGAGTAGAATATTGAAGATCCAGGTTGTTAGGCCTGAAGAGTGAACTCATTTGTGAGTTACATTGTAACATCAAGTTTTTGTTGGTAGTTTTCCTGGTAGTTATATCCCTTGAGTTGTCAGCCGAAAGATTCATGGTTACCTGTGCCAAAGAGACACTGATAAATTAATGGGACACTCAAGGGATTGAGATAAGTGAAGGGGCACATTCTTTGGGTTGGACAGGTCAAGAGGAAGAGAGCTAGTGGAAAATCAGGATAGTTGTAGGAGAATACCAATGGGTTGTGGTTTTTTTAGTTGTGAGTGGATAGTGAGAGACCGCCCTCTTGTGTGGATTGTTAGCCCTAGATCGGGGGTGACTTTTTGTTGAGTTTTGGAACAACAAATATATGGTTGGGTGGAACGTCTATCCCAAGAAAATGGTTGCACAACAAAATTAAAAGATAAGTGTTTTATCTGTTTATGTGTTGTATTTATGAGTTAAATTGATGTGCATGAACTCTGTGTATAAGAATGATTTATATGTTGTTGTAATGAGTCATTTAAGCCACATTCATGTCATTCTTAGCATATTGTAGATGCATCTAATTAATGGAAACAAATAGTAGTTAAATCTAGTTGTAATTCATAGTTGATAAGGTGGAAGAAATTAGTTAGTTTTAATATTTTCATTTTTATGAGTATTTTTCGCACGTAATGGACCTTGGATGGGATGGGGAACATTACAATACGATATCAGAGCATCTGGTTCAAGCATCGGGCTTGTATGGGCCAGGACGAGTGAAAACTGGGAAAATTCACTATTACATATTTCAGTCTATGTGAATTTATGGAAAAACAGTGAAAAACAAAGCGAAATCCCCAAATTCATGAGCAAATTCAAGTTTTGGATGCCTCAAAACAGTTGAAGAGATGATACGGGGAATCAATTTGCAAAGTTGCAGAGCTAAATTCAACTTGGAAGGTCAATTTTTTTGTTTTAATGGCCATTGTAGAAGCTGAGGAAGTTCAGTGAATTGACGGTCGAGAATGTGTTTAATCTTGAGCTCAATGACCTGAATTCATTTTAATAAATTTAAAAACTTATAAGGTTTCAACCATTTGGAAGGTGAAGTAGATCGATGGTCGAGATTATTTTTTGGCGGTTGGGAAAATTAGACAAATCGATAGTTTGGATTCATTTTCTTCCATTGGTAGGTTGGAGCAGATCAATTTGAATGGTAGATCGACGATACAAATTCATCTAGGATTTGGTTAAAAATTTCTAAGTGTTGGAGTTGGCCAAGAGAATTCATTGACGACCAATGGTCAAGTCAGCCAAATTGGTGAAGTGTTTAAGTCACCAATGGAAATTGTTGACGACCGATTCAACTAAATGTTTTGATCGAGAAAGAGAAAGCATCGATCATCGATGGCCAATGGTCATGGGTTGGAAAATTTAGTGAGGTGTTTGCTCGGCAAGAGGAATCATCGATCACTAACGGCCGTTGGTCGAGGGTTAGTAGAAATGATGAGGTGTTTGTTTCATTCGAAAGAAACTATCGATGGTCGATGAAGAAAAGAGGAGGATGACATGTCATGCCATGTCATCATCCACGTGTCATGCCACGTCATCCAAGTTGATACCTTAGGATGACATGTCATGCCACATTAACATACACATGTCAGGCCACATCAGTAGTCACCATGTCATCCAAGTTGATACCTTAGGATTACGTGTCATTCCATGTCATCATCTACGTGTCATGTCACGCCAACATAGTTTCCATGTCAGCCAAGGGATGGTCGATAGCCAATGATCGGGTCGGTCAAATTGTAAGGTGTTTCATCTATGTTGGTGGTAAATATTATCGTTAAATAAATGCCCAATCATTTAATTGTCAGCCCGAGGAGTTCGTAAACTTGTGAAGCACATGCACAGTATATGCAGGATTGAAGCTAATTTAACCTAATCTAATGTTGAAGCTAAAACTGGAATTGAATCATTAATCTAAGGCGAGAAGCTGAAACACATGATTGAAATGAAATTAACTTGAAATGGAAAATTGCATCAAAGGAAAAACAACATGTGAAGAGAAACAAGACGACACATGTGAGCTCACACTAACAGTAAGGCAATCTCAATTACATTACAATAATCAAATGAAAAAATAATGAAGTCGGGAAACTAATCCAAGAAATGACTATGAACCAAATGACTAACTCCTTTCATTGATTTCTAATCATTTTTCAACCTAGATCTAATCTCCTTCTAATCCCATAATGACTAATTACTTTCTCATCCTAATGAATACTCCCTCATGAAGAGAGAGCACTCTCTTTTATACATGAGAGCTTTGAAAAGAAGATAAGCATCTCATAATTACAGATCCACTTTTCTCTCAACCAATTTCCCATTATTACAAAATATGATCCCTTCAAATCCTCACACATATCTCTCATATATCTTGGATAAGATATGTTATCCATTCTCTATGATCTTCTCCTTGAAATAGGCTTGAATTATCTCCTCAAATCTTGAAATGGCGAAGGAAGTATTCGAGAAGTCTTTTTGAATTAATCCTTCACATATTCCTACACATTACAAAGCTCACACATTTTTGATATATACATGAAAACATGTTGATTTTCTAATATTTAATCATAAATTCTCTTTTAATACTAAAATGAATAAAGTGGAAAATAATTAGGTGAAACCCAAATGTATTTATGAAAATGGTATAATGAGGTGATAAAATGTGTGGAATGGCAAAAGGAAAAGGGGATGGAAATGCGACATTTATGAGACCCAACAATCTGTTAACGCAAATTGTCGATGACTGATGACCAATGGTCATGTCGGTTGGCTTAGTGAGGTGTTACAATCATTTTCCAAGATAATTGACCAATGGCCAATGGTCGATGATTGAACATCGAGGAGATCGGTGAGAAAGTTTGGTTTACAAAAGAAATATTTGATCACCAATTGTTGATGTAATGTCAGAAATCAACAGTCCAGATTGTTTTAAGTTATCGATTGACAGTGGAAATTAAAATGTGGGGTTTGGAAAGGATTAATGAATCAATGACTGATATTTCACCAGATTTGAGATCAACGACTTGGATTTAAAGGCTGTTATAACAGTAAAACAATCAATTTTCTATGAAATTTTCTAGATTTTAAAGGTCATGAACTTGCGGGGAAATTGTGAGGCCCTAAACGATGTTTTTAGGCAATCAAAACCCACAAGAAATATTTTACTTCAAAGGAGTAAGCATAAGAAATATTGGTTAGTTTAGTTAGCCACAGTGATTAAGAGAAAAATCAATGAGCTAGTTAAGGATTGTTCGATAGACATAAATGGACTCAACACAAAGGTAGATATGAACATCACACCATTGAGTTCATATGATTGTCTAGTTGGCATGGACTGGTTGGAAAAACACCATGTTGTCCTAGACTGTTACAACAATATAGTCACGTGTCTTGAAGAAGAAGGACAACAAGGCAAGGTTCAAGGCATTCTAAGAGCTATAGTTGTTCGAGAAATTTCAGCTATGCAGTTGAAAAAGAATTTCAGGAAGGGATGTCATATTTTTGCAGCCCATATGGAAGAGGCGACCAGAGATAAAGTGGCAAGCATTGAAGACCATCCACTCTTAAGGGATTTTGAAGATATTTTTGGAGAAATCTCAGGATTTCCACCAAAGAGAGACATCGATTTCTCTATCGACTTGGTGTCAGGAGCTACCCCAATGTCCAAGACACCTTACATAATGGGCACACCATAATTGAAAGAGTTGTAGATGCAGCTTAAAGAGTTGTTAAAGAAGGGGTATATATTCCCAAGTGTGTCACCTTATGGATCCCAAGTGCTATTTGTGAAAAAGAAAGATGGAACCTTAAGGTCGTGTATTGAGTTCAAACAGTTAAATAAGGTCACAATAAACAACAAATATCCTTTCTCAAAGATTGATGAATTGTTTGATCGGCTGAAAGGTGCAAGAATGTTTTCCAATATTGACTTGAGATAGAGTTATCATCAAGTGAGGATAAAGGAAGAATATATCAACTAGAAAACATTCAGGACAAGATATGGGAATTATGAATTCATGGTAGTACCTTTTGGACTATCAAATGCCCCAATTGTTTTTATGTGCCTGATGAATGGAGTGTTTAGGGAATACCTAGGAAATTTTGTAATTATGTTCCTAGATGATATAATCATATAATAAAAGAAATAAGAGGAACATGAGTAGCATTTGAGAATGGCGTTCCAAGTTTTAAGTGAGCATAAATTGTATGCCAATCTAAGTAAGTGCATATTTTATCAAAACAAGATTCATTACTTGGGGCATATAATTTCAACAGAAGACATATCAGTGGATCCTGAGAAGATAGAGTTCATTAGAGGATGGATAGTGCCAAGAAATGTGATAGAGGTCAGATCATTCATGGTTCTTTCATGTTATTACCTAAGATTTATAAAAGGATTCTCAAATATTGCAAGTCCAATCACTTATTTGCAAAAGAAGGGAGTGAAATTTGAATGGACTCCCAAGTGTGAAGAGAGCTTTCATCCGCTGAAAGACATCTTGATAAGTGTGTCAATATTGAATATTATGGATCCAAATGAATATTTTTTTGTGTGCACAAATGTGTGCAAGGAAGGGCTCAGTGGAGTCCTCACACAAAAACATCATTTGGTATGTTATGAGTCCAGAAAATTAAAAGAGCACGAGAGAAATTATGCCACCTGTGATCTAGAGTTAGAAACAATTGTACATGCATTAAAAATGTGGATGCATTACCCCATGGGGAGGATATTTGAGCTAAATACATACCACTATGGTATGAAACATTTTTTTGGATAGCCAATGTTAAATGCTACACAAATTAGATGGCTTGAATTTTCGAGTGAATATGACTTTGAGATTAAGCACATCAAAGGAAAAGAGAATCAAGTGGATGATGCACTTAGCAGGAGAGCTCATGAAATGCATATTACAGCCATCAGCGTGTATAGGATTGATCTGAGGGATAAAATGATTGCAACAACAAATTCAGATCAACAATACTTGGGATTAAAAGAACCATGACAACGAGGTAATTTTCAGTTAATATTTAAAGACTTTGACCTTGTTATCGTGCAAGTTGTAGGTTGGGAAAATCCCTACCAAAATCACAAAATGGAAACAACTAAGAGAAAATCTACCCATTCTCACCTTAGATAGGTATTCTCGTCACTTTAGCGGTGACGTGATCACCTCAAGGGGGGAATCCCAGTTACCATAGGGGGAAATGAGATGGAAAGTGATATAATGAGATGGATGCCCCTATAGGTCAAGTTTCTATGTGGAAAATGGATTTGATGACACATCTCGGTGGTGGCCAGTGGTTTCCAAGAAGTATGAGTACCTGCAAAGGGTGATTGTGCTTGCTCGATACACAAGAAAAGCCAAGTATGTATGTAATATATTAGGTGGACAAGCAAGTTAATCTTGTTGTCCCTAATTGCAGTAGTAAATAGAGATATATATCAGCAAAAGAAATATTTTTAGAGCTGCTAAAAAGATGTTAAAAGTCTATCAAATGATGCAAGAGAAAAGTTAGCAAAACACTAGTACAACTCAAGTGTAAAAGCATAAGACTTTAGCATCAATGTAAGGTTGCTATAGACAAGTATTGCAGAGATATATTTGCAGCCTTATGGATGTATAAATAAATTTGTTACTGCATAAAAACCAACCACCAAAACTTGCACAGAATCCACCCAAAAGATGCACTAGGACTAGTAAATTATGTTGGCAAATGTTTAGCAAATTATGAGGGTTGAATTGTGAGTTATTCAAGAAAGTGTTTAGGGTTTGTTGCAGCCCTAGTGGTTGTAGCTTTGTTTTATTATATCATCAAGAATTCCTTAACCAAACAAAACGCCTTAGAGGCCTTAGTGATCTTTAAGCACATTTAATAGATTCCAACTTAGACAATTTCAATATCTCATGATTTCAGGTATCCCAATGCAATGATTTTGTTTCTCCAATGCAAGGAGATTAGTGTCTTTAGCTATTGGGTTGTTCATAAAATTTAAATAGCTAGTTGAGATACTTCCTTGGGGGTGTAATCCCTTTTACTCCCCAAGGTAAGCTAAACTAGCTAGGAAAAACCCTAGGAGGGTGTAAATCATTTTACTCCACCTAGTATTCCTTTGCGCAACAAGTTATTTCAAGACAAAATGATGGGCTTAGTGGGGTTGTATGCCCTTATACTACCAAAAATCTTAGAAAATTAACCTTGCAACCAAGAAAAGAAGAAATAACAAGAGAGATTCCTTACCTAGTCCAAGCATTGACAAGATAAACCTCTTTTTGACCAAGAAAATCCACCATAAAGCAAGAAATAAGCCTCCACAAGAGATAGTGCATGATCATCCATCCAATAGACAAAGATAAACCATTACGAGGGAATGACAAGAGATGTATGAAAAATTTCCCAAGTAGGGCACAAATTTCAGCCAAGGAGTTTCTCTCACAAAGGAAAGTTATGATTCAAATGAGATAAAAATGATCTCTATTTATACAAAATGTCTTAAACATAGTTTGTCCACATCATTTAGGGTAAACCACAAGATAAGGGGTCAACAGCCCAAATATTGCCCCTTTACAAAATAATATTATTTAATTCATACTTTGGCACATGAAGTAAACCCTAAAACATGGCGTCGCTCTCCTTTTGGGCAACCTTTGGCACTTTTTAGCAATTCATTGAGGTTGGAGAAGGGACATTGGGCGGCTTCCAAAATCCATCTTCCAAGGTGCTAGGAAATTTATCCACTAAATAAAGGTGCCACTCCTCCAAAACGTGCCAAGTGTCCTCAACCACCACCAAACCCTATCCCCTCTATGACGTCAAGCCTCAAGAAAGTGACGTTTTGCCTCCTTCAAGCAAAATATTTGGGTGGTAGGGGATAGGTTAGGTCCTCCATGATGCCATGTAAGCCTCCAAAGGCATGTCTCTATGATCCGATATGTGGGCCCTTGGCATCCAACCTATGGGCTTCAATCCCCATGGAAGCCCAAGCTAGGCTTGTTCCTCCAAATCTTTCCACCAGTTGGGTCCTGCAAAGACAAATGGATATGCCCTCCAAGGATATCAATTCAAAGAATCATGATGAGTAAGTAAAATCAATAAAAGATCCATTCAAGCAAGTACATCCAAACCACCTCATCAAAATAAACTAATGTTCAAAGACCCTGTGCAATTTACCAGGTTTAGGTATGGGAGGGTTGAAAAATTGACCTATTGGGTGAATCGTACCTCAAGTCTAGGGGTGTTTCCCGAGGGGACCTCCTTCTAAGTCATGGGGATGAAGTGTCATGGATGAGGGTGAGAATTTTGGGCATGGGGTTCATGACATACAAGGGTTTGTAGTGTCTCACTTATGGGTGCCTTTGTAGAGGGTGTGTTGCACCTTCGTTTTCAATGCATCCTTTTCCCAAGCCCATTTATTTTCATTAATTAATTAATAATCCTAAACCTTGGGTAATACCTATTGGTGAATTGATTAGCTTCAGGGGTAGTACTACAAGGCCACTTGAAGCTAGAGGTACACAGAGTGTCATATGCAAGGAAAGAAAGGGACATTGCATGAGCGTACACACTTCAACAAGTGGGGACATCTATATAATGTTAATTTTCTTTTACAGACCTTTGATTTCTTTTAGGAGAAGATTTTCATTGCTCTCAAGACCTCTTTGAGAGAGAATCTGGAAGGTTCATAAACAGGATTTTATCTTTTCCCATACACAAGCCTCTAGGCCTTCAACCCCTTCTTCCCATGAAGTGAGGGACAACCCCTTCTTGCATCAATACACCCGAAAAACCCAAAAGGTGAGGAGATGAGGGGATGAAGTGTGGAAAGTGGAAATTATGGTCAAGAATGGCACGATGACTCGTCAAAAGGACCTCCCAATAGCATACCTATCCTTAATGGTTACCCACTTACTAGGGTCCAATCTCAACCACCAAGGTGAAATAGGGAAAATAGCATAATGTCCAAGCAAATGTCACATAATCAAAAGTAGTAATAGATGTAAAAAACTCAAATGCCTCAAATATTGAAGTGACACTCACCATAATACCTAACTCGTACCTCATGGAGCAAGACCCAATGTCTTCTGGAGGCCAGCTGATGTGGTGGATATCGTTACGATCAACCTAGAGCTATGGTGGTGAGGTGGGTCTCCATCTTTGCAAGTGGACACCGTTGGTCAATTTTTCTCTCGGTACTCCATGTCTGCAATCTGAGGGCCTCGAGACATCATCTCCTTATTTATCCCACAAAATAGGGATAACATATGGCTCCTACTTGGGGACATTTTCTCTCCGTAGAGTGCATGAGAAATGAAACATCTCCTGGCAAACATGTTCCTACACTGAAACAAAAAAATGTAAAATCTAGGGTGGTTATATTACCCTTCATCCATATATATCAAAATAAAAAATGAAAACTAATATAAAAAAGAAAATTTTATATTTTTTTCAAAATTTCTAAACTAAGCATGAAATAAATATGCAAGTAGAGAAAAATGAAATATGAAATGCATCTAAACTAACATGAGCAATCAAGATGCAAATGCAAGGAAAGCAAGATTACCTACCTACTTATCTGGGGGCTGGGCCCTAAAAAATTCAAGTGACCTGAACATAAGGCCGAAGAAGATATCCATCTACAGGTAATGACATCTTTCTCCCATCCAAAGCTATTAAATAATACTTTTCTTTATCGGACTTCTTCTTCTTGACGATGTAAGGGCCAAGACATGACCTGTCATCCTTATGTTCATATTTTGTCTTACGCTTCTTCTTATCCCATATGAACACAAGAATTCCTTCACTGTAATTGATGTAAGGTATATTCTCAATCTATGGATAAGAATGAGGTTCTGTGTTGACTTCCCTTTTGATTGTTCTTTGCATTCTTTATCTTCTTTCTTCAATATTTGGATAGACCCTAGCTCTTTCCCCTAGAAATTTGCAAGTTTTAATTTGTATTCATTTGTCCTTGGGAGGATCATGTCTATGCATTCCCCCTGGATAAAAGGCAAGTCATGTGGATTGTACTCAATGGTGTCTATGACTTCATCAAACTCATCTTCACTTGTATAGTCAGGACCGTTGGTATCGGTCACATGTTTTTCGGCTCTCTCTCGACTGTATAATACCTCAAAAGTGTCATCTCCCATGGGAATGTGTGCATGGGTGAGGTCCATGCTAATAAAACCCCCAAGGGTAGCAGACCAACTCCTCGATAAGAGCATCTGAGACATCAATCACCACTATATTCATGAGGAGGTTGATATGTGGAAAATCAATCAAAAATACCTCAACGTCCTCACATAACCCATAAACTTTGACCCTTTTAGAATTATTTCCACATATGTTTACATAGGGTTAGGTCATATTTAAACCAATTTGTTCCATTAGCTTTAATGACAAGACATTTGCGGAGTCCCTAGAATCCAACATACAGTTTTTCAAGTGGAGGCCATTCATACCTAATGAAAGATAGAAAGGAGGATTGTTGTCCTTTTATTGATCGAGATACATAGTGTTCAAAATGATGGGATGATCTTCCTTCTTAGTTGGTACCTGTAATAACCTAAAGACTTCCCTCCTTACAGAAGGGATTTTGCACATCTCTGTCACGGGAACCGTCATATTCAATTTTCCAAACATGGTTGCAACGTCTATGTTCAACTGAATCTCATCTGTGGGAGTTGGCTTAGGAAGAATTGCATGTATTGGAGGTGGAGGTGGTTGGACCACCTTCTCCATAGATGGAGGAGGAGTGGCAGGTTGTGATGGAGGGGCTAAATATTTTTTTTTTTTTGGTGTATGTCAAATATTCCTTCTTCCTTATCTCCTTCGTCTGATCATATGTCAACTGATTTAAGGCCCAGAGTATCCCTTCTCTCTCTCCCTGTCTTTTGGCTTCGTCGATATGTTCCTGTCTGAATTTTTCCTCTTGGAAGTTACAGAATGTATCCATGAAATTAATATTGTCAGAAGAATCTTCATCTCGTTGGGGACATGTTGAGCACTCAACACACCCTAAAAAAAAATTGTGATTTTTTTCTTTTGAGTACCACTTTGTCTTTTTTGAATAGATTCAGTTGTGTAGGGATCAATGGGTTTTTTCTGTTGTTATGTTTTATCATCAATCAAATTCGGTTTTGTTTGGAGTTGTTGAACAGATTGAATGTTTCTCTAAGTAGTCTGGCATCTAGACTAAGTGTACACAACTTAAAATTTTGAGCCACGTTCCAATCATCGGTATTAGCGAAATCCAAAAGGAAAAACTCCCACATAACAACGATAATCGTCGATCGTTGATGTACCGTCGTCATTGAAAAAATGGGAAAAAGGGTGCATCGATCATTGATTCTGGCCTGCGAAAAAGTTTTCTAAAATGGTCAATGTATCGTCGGTATCGGTGAAATATGAAAGGTAAGTCGTCAACATAGGCAACAACAATCATCGATATACCATCGGCATCGACAAAGAGGGAGAAAGGGAATGGTAACATGTGTCAAAAATAAAATCACCGACGTCGAAGGGAAACGCTCCTCACGCCCAAGGAGTCAAATCAACCGCCATGTGTTTTTTCATGTAAACAGTTTGTATTACTCAAGTATTACCCTCATCATTTTTTGATGACCCCCCTGTAATATCTATATTTCCATGTCATCACCTCTACGTCAGCACCCTGGGGTAGTTTTGGGTCGGCATCAGAACATTTCTCTAGAGTTGCCAATGAAATAACATCAAAGACAATATGTCGATGTCAATACACTCATTAACTATCGGTTGATTGCTAGAACACTAAACTCCTGGTTTTAGTTTGAACCTTTACCCACCGATGTCAACAACTCTAGTCGATCTACGATCCCACTTATCCTCGATGTCGATCATACTAGTTTCTTATAAATACAAAAAGGCTTGGTAATTCGATGGGACATCTCTAGCTGATATGAGATAGAATTTTGTGATTTGATAGACAAATTAAATTTTCGCGCAACCTACACCACGATCCCATACGACGACCAACCATCAAAATTTGAATTCACCGATGAACTATGAAATAATCCCCTCCTGTGTCGCCAACCAACGTTGCATTTAATCCTAATCATGGTGTGGATTATATGGTAGATTGTGTAGACCACATTTACACTCCTGAATTTAAGACTTGACGTGACAAGGTAAGTATGATTTATGTTTAAATTTGCAAGGTTTTTGCCCAAACTGGTATTTTGTTCGCCAATCACTTATCTCCTGAAGCAGACAAAGAAGCAATAGAAAGAAATGAGGAGGTTACAACCCACTCTCTAACTTTGATTACCAATAAGACCAGTTTAATATCTTGCAAGGAAGAGGTAAGCATTGTTTTTATCATTTCTACACTTTCGATTGCATCAATAACACTTGTAGAGGTTGGTTGGCAGCTCACTATAATATTTTTATTTTTTGTAGGAAAATTCCTCCAAGAAATCTAATGACCAAGCGCTCACCAAGAATGCCCAAAATGAAAGAATCGGAGGTTGGAGAAGGGTCTACACAAGGCGCTGCAAGAGAGTTGGATTTTGTCTCAAAGACAAAATTAGTTATCCACACTTCTACCAAAAAGCAGTTTACCCAACCTCTGGCGTTCAGCGACATAGAGGCGAGCACCTTATCTAAAGTAATGCTCCCACATTAGGGAGATATTTTTAACAAAATTGATTAGGAATATTACTCGGAGTTTACACCTCATAGTGACCTGGACATCGAGATACTGTATGACCAGGTTTTCCCAAACATTAGATGTTCTTATCTAAATATGGTGGCTTGTCGGACCCCAATTTTTCCCTGCATCGAAACCCCAGGATGGATAATTGACCACACATACGCGATGAAATGCAATATTCAATAATGAATAGGGTGAATGTGTTGGTGTCTTTCTTCCAGTGGAGCTACAAAAGTACTACAAACTCAGAGACCCAGAGGAGAGACTAAATACAAAATTTGTGGTTAGATTTTATGAGTTCCATGATACTAGCAGGTTATTGGCCTCATGGTGGAAGGAAGATAAGAAGTTCAAAAATAGGAGAAACGACTGGTATAACACGGTAAACCTCAGAGATCCGTATATTTATTTAATGGCTTTAATCTGTCGATTATATGGGGAAAAAGATTGTTCAAATTTTTCAAAGGCATCGATTCCCTTAGCATACACCATGGAAATATCCGGGAGCAGTTTCAACCAGGGAGCCATCATTTTCAAATAGCTAAGCACCAACATCCTACAAAGGATGGAGAAACACTAGTTTTTCACATGGCATCGTACCTATTGGACGTAATCTGCACAAGAAATGTTTTCGCAGGTATGAATTTAAACTAGCATGTTGTTGAGTTACCCGTACATGTTTATTTCAACATTTTGTGGGAAAATAGGTACAAAATTTTTTAAGACCTGATATGCGATGAGTTCATAGCCCGAGTGCACTTCATTATATTTAGAAAAGAATGCCCAAGGCTTTCAACAGCAGCCAAAAAGATGATATACAAAGTTGGCCACTGGTACTTCGAAGAAACAAGCACCTATATCAGAGTGTTTGAGGCTACTGGCGCACCACACCTACTCCATGTTGATGTCTTGGACTGTCTCATTTTGGGAGAAATTTGTTACCAAACCATTCTGCAAGGCTATAGTGCCTCTTTGGTAAAGGATAAGAAGAGGGCTTTCATACCCTATGGTTTTCATATTGGGTTTTACATGGTAAAAGACACTGCACAGGAGAAACAAGAGGGATTGAGAAAGCTTCAGTATTAGTTCCCCACATGCCATTTTCACAAGCATGATCCAAAAGGCCTGGTACACCATCACGCATCGTAGGTGTCCTCATCTTGGCCATGTGCTCATGATATCTTTGAAGATGAAATATTTACCGAGGGCGCCCAGGACTGAGAGGAAGTGCTCCATAGAAGGGCTAATCCAAACATGACCAAATTCAAAGCAATGAACATGGATGAACAAGTTGATACTATAGAGCACACTTCTCAAGAATTCATTAGGGTAAGAGAAGAAAACCAAGCAGCGGAAGAGGCCAAGTCACCAGAACATACAGGAATTTCCCCTGCTAGGGAACTAAGAGAACCTACCATGGAACACCTCTATACGGTGGGAAACCTAGGCAGTACTCTATCCTAGGGAGACCAATATATTCCTGAACTAGTAGATGAAGTCACTAATATACAGGCAATTGCTTATGACAGGAAAAGGAAAGTTGCGATGAGAAGAACAATTAAGAAAAGGAAGCTCACGCTTGATAGAACACTTCTCATAACCACAGAGGAGATGTTGTTTGACACAGAAAATTATAAGATGACTGAGCTAATTGGAGCAGGGATGGACATAACCGATGCCACTTTAGACAAGGAAAAAAGGGATGAAAGGGAGGTAGCCGCCATCAAGAAAGAACTGGACCACCTGCAAAATCAAGCGAAGTATTACCAAAATTCAACATAGGCAGTGGTACTCTTGATGTGTGAGTTTTAAGAGATGTATGCACAATTCAAAAGTGAGAGAGACCTCTTCACCGCTCGCATAGCAGATTTCCAAGTAGATAGCCTCATGGGGTTGGAAACCTATAAAGACATGCAACGATGGTATGAGAAGGCATATCAAGCCTTAGAATGAATAGACTACATCAACAAATTACAAAAGGGCCGAGACATAGAAGAGCATGGCATTCGAGTGCTGATCAATAGCAACATCACCCGAATAAGGAAGGCATATGAATACTAGGTAAGCATGGTCCAGGAACCTCAGCAGAAAATGAAGTAAATATGGGGAGAGTGTGAGAAAAGTTGGGAGAAAATCAATCAAGAAATGAGAAATATCAACTTGTTGGAGTTTGGTCCACCGGAAGACTTCGTCGATCTATGTAACATAGTCAAGCGACATGAAGAGCAAGACCAGGTGTGTGAAACAAAGATTTTGCAAATCTCAAGCATGATCTCAAGTCAAGTGAAGAAGTTCATGGAGCCTCCGATTAAATCTCTAGTAGTATTATAACACTTGAGTGTCAAACTAATCAAGTACAAGGAACGGGCATTTGAAATAAAGGAGGTCCTCTCTGCTTTGATGGATCAACACAGATTATCATATGCAAATACATGCCAAGATATCTTCTGCAGATGGTGAGAATATGAGAGGAACAATCCACTTCAGTAAAACCACCAGATGATCAAAAGAGAAGCAAGAGAGAACAAATAGATAAATTCCGCCACGTGGCATTTTCTTAACTTAACACAACTTTAGTATCTATTTTTAGTTTAGTTATTTTTATAAATAAGGGCATCGACCTTGGACAAAGGGTCGATGGTTTTGGAGAGAAATACTTTTTCTGGAATATTGTAAGAGAATTATTTTTGTGCAAGATATTTTAGTTAAGAAGTTTTGTTTAGAACCAAAGACACTTCTTTCATTTGAGGCGTGAATGTGATTGGACCGAGGGGGATTGTCTCTATCTTCGGATTCAATATTTTTTGTTGTATTAAGTAAGAGTTTTTGTATATGTTATTTAAAGTTATCTTATAATGTTGTAACAGTTCTTTTATTATAGTTGATGAATAGAAATCAATTGTGTTAACCTGTGATTGATAATAGAGAATTGAAAATTACTTTTCTTGCACTAACTTCTTGTCACATATATATTTTCTTTCTATAACTTTTATCTCAAAAGATGTTGAATGTCCACAAAATCAAAATGGTATTAATGCTAGTTTGAAGTAGTTTAGATCTTCTTCGTCTACATGCTAAGGTATAAAAGGTTATCCTGAAACCCATCCTTCCCCAACACATATTCAACTTCCCTCTGTCATTTAGTTTAATATCTATCTTTCTTTTATTACAAACATTAAAAAAAAAAAGAACCAAAAAGAGAACTGCATATCCTGAGGAAAGGTTTAACAGAAAATACATATCTATCAATCACGATTAAGGCCCATCGATAATTCCAGCTAGATCACAAATCTGGAGAACCTTACCACTCATGAAATTATTATGATTATAATTGGGCCTCTTAAGCAGGTTTGGTTCTTGTTGTTGAGTTAAACGGATCTTGGACCCCTCAACAAAATTGGCGCTAGAAGAAGGGCATAAACGAATGTATGGCTAACAATATTTCTGATAATATATTCCGCAAATCCTATAGATTCAAAACAACCCACATGCATGGCTAGTCACTCTCAAGACAGACCACATATAGAGAGTACTCCCGATACAAGTAACTCACCTCAACACGAAGAGGAATAACACATGTACCCTAAAATACCTTACGCTCTTCCCCACGAAGAGTTAAATAAGTTCAGAAGAATCAGTAGAGCTTATGTCTGATAGATCATAGCATTACCTTTAGCTCTTTTACTTCCTCGAAGAACAAAAATAAGCATACCAATTGATGACATCCCTGACCATGTATTCATTCACACGGTAGAAGACCTGATATATTTTTCCCTCATGGAGATCGCACATCCCCTTGATCCGATACCCGCAACCCCAGTTGGTAATTACTCTAAACCTGATGATTTTGAATCTGAAGAGGAAGGGTCTAACTCAGATCACTCAGGTTTTGAATCATAAGACATGAATCATAATAACGATAACAATGGAGAAAGGGAAGATCAACCTCAAGATAACCAACCATGGTTATCAAGAGATGCTCTGGAAATTCCAGGATGGATGCATAACCTAACCAGACATCCAGAAAAATTACTTCCTAAATTTGACCCTGAAACATCCAGATTGCATCAGGACCATATTAAGAAGTTTATATTAGCTATAAGGTTGATGAATGTGCAACATGAAGATGTAGTGTGCATAATTTTTCCCTATACCTTTGAAAATTCAGCCTCGACTTGGCATTTTAACCTATTAGTTGGTTCCATAACTAGATGGACAAAGTTTCAAAAATATTTCTTGGACAAATTTGTTGAAGAAACTACCACATGAGCTTTAATGGATGAAATTTTTTCCGCCACTATGAGTCCAAAAGAAAAGGTGAAAGATTTCAACCAAAGGTTCACCACCATTTTGAACAAATTCCAACCCAAGGCTAAACCTACCCAGGAGTTTCAAATTGAAGTAGATGTCAATGCTCTCCAAGCTTCTATTTCCATGTTCGTAAAAAGGGTTTCCAAGCATACTCTAGCTGGAAATTTTGAAGAAGCTAAAACGATTGAATTCCAAATGAAAGGATGAAAAGAAGGTCATGTCTCACTAATAAAAAAGGAAACCCAGCCCCTACCTAAGAGAGGACTTTTGTTAATAATACACTCAGGCAAACAATTAGAACAAGGCCCTGAGAAAGAGGGAGGGGATTTAGAAAACCTATAACGGATGATCAAAAAACTCTCAAATGTGATAGTAGATATGAAAAGGAGTGTTGGGGAAGGAAGCCAGAATCAAATACCTTATAAACCCTTTTTTAAAATAAATCCACCCTTCAAAGCTATAGGACCTCCCCCAGCTAACCTAAACGTCGACTTAGGGAACGCAGCATCTAACTCTTTCTGTACATATCACCAAGAAAAAAATTCAGAAAGGGATTGCCCTCAATGGTTGCATGCTATGAACCTAATGGTTGATCGATTCCTAGATGAATGTTCTCTAACTGAACAACCCAGTAGCTCGACAATTAATGCCATCTATCAAGAAAGTCAAGAGCCACCAAAAGAGACAGGCATGTTGTTATGGGATTCCAACCACCCGATGCCCTTCAATGACGTCGCTGAAGTGTGGGGACCGCCCGTTGAAGTTCTAGTTGTACAGACGTGAGGTAAAAGTCAACCGGTCCAAATTAACCCCACCACTACTCAGTTATCTAGAGGGAACCCATTGATCGATCACCCCAAAATGTTATTTTCTTCCCAAAGAAACCCCACAAACATACACACACGGGAAGCTCCTAAGCTGGACTACAATGTGGTAGAAAACTTGAAGAAGATGAAGGCCAATGTGTCTGTCATGGACATGTGTAGGATCCCTCAACAAAAGGATTTTTTGTTGCAGGCCTTAAAATTAATAGATACCCCTATAACAAGAATTGATCCAAGTGAGGTCCCATCTCCCACAGATTTAAAAAATAAGTCAAGTGTAAATGCTTTTCTCTTTAGACAAAAGAAGAAGGCCTTTTGTTCCTCCTTTCCTTTTTACGTTTGAGGTTTTCAATAGAAATCTACATAACTATCTAGTTGATTCAGTGGCATCTTCAAATGTCATGCCATTGTCAATTTGCAAGAAATTGAGCGCAACTCCAATCAAAAATGATAAACACGTTATACAACTAGATAGAACTCAGGTAAAGGTCGTCAGGGAATTGAAAGATGTCATGATCAGAATGGATACACACCCCAATTTTGTTCAAGTAATTGACATAATTGTGGTAGACATCCTGGAGGCTTATGGAATGCTACTTAGTCGAGACTAGTCTGATAAATTAAATGGATACTTTTGTACTGACTGGGCTCACCTCTGGTTTCCATTAAAGGGACATCCAAACATGATTAGGATCGACAGACAAAGATATCTTAAACATACTGTCACTGATTTAGAGACCCCAAATGAACCGTCATAAACAGATTTCCCTGTGTTAGGAAACTACTCTTGTGATTCTAATTTCGGTAATTTCTCCCCCTTGTGTCTGACATACCTCCCACAAAAAATCCGAAATGATTTTTCAAATAGACTTACTAGCAACCGCTGAAGAAATAAACCTCTGTCAGGGTGCACCCACAGGAGTAGCAAACAAGGAAGTTGAAATTGAAAAAATAGCTACACATGAAGAAGTTAGAAATTCCCCTCCACAAATTTGGACATTGTACTTTGATGGCTCTAAATCACAAGAAGGGTTGGGAGCAGGATGCATCTTCATTGACCCAAAGGGGAAACAAATCTTCTTATCCTACATATTAGAATTTGAATGCACTAATAACACTGTTGAATATGAAGCTCTCATCTAGGGAATAAATAAATCCATCGACTTAAACATCAAGGAATTGAAGTTTTTTGGAGACTCTGAAATTATCATTATGCAAGTAAAGAATACCATCCATTGCAATTCACCTTACTTAAGAAATTACTAGCAAGAGGTGCACAAACTAATAGATAATTTTGAGGCCTTCAACATTATTGTTGTTTCCAGAATGAAAAAAACCCTTGTTGATGCTCTATCCACTGTGGCCTTAATATTATCTCCTTTAGAATACTATGAATCCTCAAGGTTTGTGGTAGAACTTCTCTACAAATCGTCGATACCTAACAACATATCTAACTGGAAAGTCTTTGAAGGGGATGAACAAATTGTAGATTTCTTGAGTAATTAGAAGAATTTTAAGGATTTGGCCATTGATGATGAAATATTCCAAGAACTACTCACAAAATCAAATCTCCATGAATAGAAGAAGGGAAGAGATCACTCTGATGACAAACGAGAGTTTCACACGATACCAAAAGGAGTGGCCAATCTGGAGAACCCTTTTGACTTAAGGGAAATATTTAGAGGGTCAAAGAATGCAAAAACAAGGAGCTCATGTCCTATATACGAAACTATAAACCTAGGAACTCCTAAGAACCCCAAGAATGTCAATTTAGGTAAGACAGTGTCCAAAGAAGACAGGAAGGCTTATCTCAAACTGTTTAAAGAATATCAAGATGTCTTTGCTTGGTCCTACCGAGAATTGAAAACCTATGATACTCACATTATCTAACACACAATTCTGTTAAAGTCTGGAGTAAAACCCTTCCAAAAATCTTAGGAAGTAGCACCCATCTCTAGAATCTCTAATGTATCAAGAGTTGAAGAAATTATTAGATGCCAAGATCATCTTTCAAGTAAGACATTCTGCATGGGTATCCAATTTGGTACCTATCAGAAAGAAGTCTGGGGAGATCCATATGTGTGTGGATTTCAGAAACCTTAGTAGAGCATCGAAAAAGGATAACTATCTAGTCCCACTCATGGAACAGCTCCTACAAACAGTATTCGAATCTGAAATGTTTTCCCTCCTAGACGGTTTTTCGGGATATAACCATGTCCTAGTTTCAAAAGATGATCGATTAAAAACTACCTTCTCGACCAAGTGGGAAACCTTTGCTTATAAAAGCATGCCCTTCAGGCTGATCAATGTAGGAGCAACCTTCCAAAGGGCCATGGACGTATATTTTCATGGATTTATTAACAAGTCTATGGTAGTCTATTTAGAGACATAATAGTATACTCAAAAAACAAGGAAGACCACATTCATCATTTGACTCAGATCTTTGAAAGGTGTAGGAAATATGGAATATCTTTGAACCCAAAGAAAACCATCTTTGGTGTAGAGGAAGGAAAATTATTAGGTCATATCATATCTCAAGGAGGAATTAGCATCGACCCTGGGCGGATAAAAGTGATAGCTCAACTCCCCTTGTCTCATAATAAAAAGGCCATGCAATCCTTCTTTGGGAAAATCAACTTTGTGAGAAAATTTACTCATGACTTCATTGAAATTGTTAAACCTTTACAAAAAATTATTCTCAAAGATACAGAGTTTAAATGGGATGAAGAAAGGAAAGGAGCTTCCAACAACATCAAAACTGCAATATCCCAAGCACCAGTACTACGAAGCCCTGATTTCAGCAAATGTTTTTTCCTTTATACCTTTGCTTCTGAACAATCCTTGGCTACAGTACTTACCTAGAAGGATGATGAAAACAATGAGGCACTGATATCATTTATGAGCACTAACCTTCAAGGAGCCGAACTGAACTATCCATCTATAGACAAACACACTTACGCAGTTTATTAAGCGGTCAAACATTTCAGATCCTATATCTTGAAGAATCACACTAAAGTATAATACCTCACCCCGCAGTCAGATATTTGTTCACCCAACAAGAAATGGGAGAAATAAGGGGAAATTGGATGAAATTCATTCAGGAATTTGATTTAGACATAAAACTTGCCAAAATAGTCAAGGGTAAAGGATTGTGTAAACTGGTTTTTGAGGCCCAAGATCTGATCAATGCAAAATACTCTGGTTGGGAAAATGAGTTGTCATTATGGTGCAGCGAACCTTATACGTTCCTCCCGGGAAAGTATCCTAGTACAGAAACCTATCTTATCTCCTAAACCATGGAGCCTATCCAGAAAACCTTAACCCCAGAGCAAGGAGAGATATCAGCTTAAAGTCCGCTCAATATCACCTCATACATTATGTACGTTTCCACGTAAACTATGATGGAGTACTCATTAGATGTATTGAACGTGATGATGCAGAAAAGGTACTGAGAGAACTCCATGACGATCCAGCGGGTGGACATTTTTTAGGAGAAACCATAGCTCACAAAATATTAAGGGTTGGTTATTATTGGCCTACTCTGTTCAGGGACGCTCATGCAAATGCCAGGAAATGTAAATCTTGTCAACTAAGTGTTGATAGGGAAAAGAGGGCAGCCATTCCACTCCAATCAATGACCATATCCAGACCATTCGAGCAATGGGGAATAGACATCATAGGAGAAATTACTCCCAATTCTTCGAAACAACATAAATATATCTTGACTGCTACAGATTATTTCATGATATGGACGGAAGTTATCCCTCTCACGCATGTTAATGAAAATGTAGTAATCCATTTTTTAGAACAACAACTAATAACAAGGTTTGGGATGCCCTATGTTCTCGTTTTTGACAATGTTGCCTACTTTTATTCCACACTCTTAACATAATTCACCCTTGATAAGGGGACCATAATCAGATATTTTTCAAACTACTATCCGCAAGGGAATGGGGTAGCAAAGTCAAGTAATAAAAACCTGGTGAAAATTAAAAAAAAAAACAGTTGTTGAAAATCAGAGGAATTGGCATAATTTGCTTCATAATGCCCTATGGGCCGATAGAGTAACACCTAAAGAAGCCATGTGAAACTCTTTGTACTTTCTAGTATATGGACAAGAAAACATTCTCCCAAATGGATTGTATCTTCCATCTTTACAGCTTGCCCAGGCATCGAGAGGTCAGCCCTCATCTGCTATTCAACAAAGGATTGATACTCTTCTCATGTTAGATGAAGAAAGGGAAAAGATAAAATTAAGTTCATGGCTCATTAGCAAGTAATTCAAATATGGTTCGACAAGCATAAGGCCAAATAAAAAAATTTCGAAGTAGGAGACCTAGTCTTGAAGTGGGATAAAGAAAACAATCCCAGAGGAAAACACTCAAAGTTCCAAAATCTATGGCTCAAACCTTTTCAGGTGGCCGAGAAGATCAAGGCGGGAACATACTGGTTGCAGAATCTGAGTGGGGAATATGACACCCTCCCGGTGAATTGTCGGGCCTTAAAACAATACTTCTCCTAACAATAATAATAAAAAAAGTAATAATAAACATATGTGTCTTTTGATGCTTTGTTTGAGTTTTCATTTCCTTTTTAGCATACGTTTTGATCAGGATGAGTGTGTGGGTTTAGGGAAGACCGTTTTCAAACTCCTTTTTATTTCTCTCTTTTTCTTGTTATTTTATTTTAATTAAGTTGTGTTTGGTGAAGAAATGGTTAACTTTAATAGATATGGTGAAGCAGACTCTTCTCCTGACCTACACTTACATGCAAAAGAAGAGACGTTGTGCAAACACAAATTTTCAAAATCATATTTGTCTTTGTAAGCATACTACCTGGGGAAGTGATGCAACGTCTTCCTAGTGGCCTGATTGAGCTAAATTGAAAGATGGCTATATGGAGAGAATCACATGTACCTATGGAAATAGCCAGGGGAAGCTCCACCTTAATACTTTCACCTTGTCAAAACAATATATCATCCTCTCTAACTCGCTCTAGGTATTTATGCCATAAAAAGATGATCCATAAAAAGAGTGTAAAGTCCCAGAGGATATGCAGATAACTTCGACGGGGCTATGGACGCTCGTTGGCAGCGGAGAAAGGTTTGTGATGTCGGGGTGACTCTGTCGATGCTATGGACGCTCGTTGGTAGTGGAGCAACATCGTAAGAAAGGAATGATATCTAAATGGCCTCATGCCAATGGATGCCTTACCCAGCTCTTGTCTAGAAAGGACATGGATTGCGGTTAAAAGGAAAAGGGGTGAAAAATATAAACCCCATAGGCAGATCCGGATTTGCGAACCCGGGAACTTATGTACACATTGATCGAAAAGGTTATGTTGAAAGGAATAGAATAAATCCAAATGGTTTCTCAACCAATTTGCACAGGGTAAGCATGAGGGAAGGAGCAGAGATTATGTTTTCGCCCAGAGAATCGCCATTTGTTGAGCACTCAACACACCCTAAAAAAAAATTGTGACTTTTTTATTTTGGGTACCACTTTGTCTGTTCTGAATAGACTCATTTGTGTAGGGATCAATGGGTTTTTTCTGTTGTTATGTTTTATCATCCATCACATTCGGTTTGGTTTGGAGTTGTTGAACAGATTGACTGTTTCTCTAAGTAACCTGACATTTAGACTAAGTGTACATAGCTTAAAATTTTGAGCCATGCGCCCATCATCGACATAAGTGAAATCTGAAAGGAAAAATACCTACATAACAATGATAATCATCGATGTGTTGTCGGCATCGGAAAAATGGGAGAAAGGGCATGTCGATCATTGATTCTGGCCTATGAAAAAGTTTACTAAAATCGTTGATGTACCGTCAGCATCACGGAATTTGAAAGGTAAATCATCAACATAGGAAACAATAATCATTGACATCGACAAAGAGGGAGAAAGGGAATGTTAACATGTGTCAAAAAGAAAATCATCGATGTCGAAGGGAAACGCTCCTCACACCCAAGGGTTCAAATCAACCACCACGTGTTTTTTCGCGTAAACAGACTGTATTTTTCAAGTATTACCCACGTCATCTTTTGATGTCCCCCATGTCATATCTATATTTCCATGTCAACATCGTGGGGAAGTTTTGGGTTGGCATCAGAACTTTTTCCTAGAGGCACCAATGAAATAATGTCAAAGACAATCCATTGATGCCAATACACTTATTAACTATTGTCTGATTGCTAGAACAATGAACTCCTAGTTTTAGTTCAAACCGTTACCCGTCAACGCCGAAAACCCTAGTCGATCTACGATCCTACTTATCCCCGATGTAAATCATACTAGTTTCTTGTAAATACAAAAAGGCTTGGTAATTTGATGGGACACATCTAGCTAAGATGAGATAGAATTTCGTGATTTGATAGACAAATTGATTTTTTGCGCAACCTACACCATGATCGCGTGCGTCGACCAACCATCGAAATTTGAATTCTCTGATGAACTACGAAATAATCCGCTCATGCGCCACCAGTTGGCATTGCATTTAATCGTAAGCATGGTGCGTATTCTGTGGTAGATTGTGCAGACTTCATTTACACTCCTTGTTACACCTCAAAATTACTCACTTTGATAGTGTCACAAGTGTCGCCATTATAAGTGTTGTAAGTGTTGCATCTTGTTTGCAAGTGTCGCATCTTGACTACAAGTGTTGCAAGTGTCCAAAACATCATATTGCCATCTTTCCCATGCCGTGCCTCTAACGACATCACAAAGACACTTAAGATACCCCAAAGACTAGTTTTGAAGAAGAGAAGTCACTTGACAGAGAGTACAAACCTTTTGACACTGAAAGAACCACTAAAAAATGACTTTTGGAGATGAGTTCTCCCCTACCCACTGTCAGGGAGTGCTGGCGCTCCCTGAGCATCTTTGGGGGAGTGCTTGAGCACCCTGTGCACCCTTTTGGGGGAGCGCTACCCTTTTTTTAGCAAATTTTGGGTTTGTTGAGGCAAATAAGGGAAGAATCCCTCAATTCCTGAAGGTAGTTGGATTTGAATAGATGGTCAAGGCATGATCTTAGGGGAGATCCTCAAATGAAGGAGAGGAATCCTCAAATCATCCCAAATATCTCTCAAGTAGTTGGACCTCTCCAAGGTTATATAAGGAGGCTTTCTCATGGTGAAAGGTACAATGGAGATTGAGAATTATACCTAACTTATGATCTCATAAGAAGGTATTGACATGGAAAATATTGGAGATGTGAAACTTATGATCTCATGAGTGATATGTCATCAAAGCAATCAGTGTAGATTACTTGAGCAAAGGGGTTGGACAAGGAGAACTAGAAGAAGTTGATGCACCTTCATTCAAAGGCTTGTAAGTACTTTTACTTGTTTTCATTAATATAATCAATGCTTGGCCTGTTTCTTTCAAACTTATGCTTGTTCCATATGAGTTTGTCTACAGTACATGGATCTATGTTTGAGCTAATCTCAGTAGAGTAGGAATTCCATTGTATCGTTGTTTGTCCTATAGGATCTTTCAGGGAGCTCAGGATCGAAGCTCAGCCAGGACTTTGCAAGGACAAACGTCGCTAATAAGGTACATATATTTCTCCTTCTCTTTCATTCATTATCTTGATTAGATCTAAAAGGAATTCAGTGTCCATGTTAAGCACTTTTCTGTCTTGGTCTTAGGAGTCTAGAGACCAAGAGGGAATCCACTTGTCCGCAGGGGGATTCACCTTCAATAGAAATTGGCGACTCCACTGGGGAGGATACTCTGATTTTTGTTTCCATTCCTAGATATTATTTTGGCCCTTTGCCCACTGATTTGATCTTCTCCATATTGTCTTTTTATTCTTAGATTGGTTTGATTGCCTCTTTATGTCATCATGATCACCCTAATTGACTAAATTTTCTTGAATTTTTGAGTTTCTGGGAACTTTTCTGAGATTTTGTAGCAGAGCACTCCCCTGCCCTTGCTAGCAGAGTGCCAACACTCCCTGGTGGCCTTACACAGATTGTTGGAGCACTCTGGTACCCCTTACACCAGAGCGTTATCCCATTTTCAGTGAAAAACCCTCTAGTTTTTCAATTTTCTAGGTTCAGTTTTTTGCCTTTGCACTTACTCAGGGTCTCATACTCTCATTCCATCTTGGTATTGGCTTTCAAACACCTTATTTCTGAGAATTCATCCTCTTTTGTTTGGATTTTTTTGACATTTGTCCTTACTTTGCAATTTGTCCTTCGTGATTTGAAGTCAATTTGTCGTTTTCTTCTCGCTTATCTGAATGAGTGAAAACTTTGTAAGGGGTTTCAAAGGTCTTTTGTACTTTTATTTCTGATCTTTGAGTCATCTTGTCCAAGATATTTCTCCTTCCTTTTGAGTTTTTGGCTTTTTGTTTCTTGTTTGATCACAACAAGGGTGTCTTTTAGTTTATGTGAAGTTTGCTTCCAGATTGCTTAAATCTCACAACTCTTGAAGTCCGATTAGCATAAGAAGCTTTACATCTACTGGTTATCAGTCACATACAAACATTTTAGCATTGCATTGGATTCCTTATTGAGGACTATTGCATGAGGTCATTTCATCTTGGTGTTTGATAGTGAAAGGAAAATCCTTCTCCTTCCCTTAATTAGACATTCATTGAAAGAAAAGATTGCTTATCATTT